>JADLZL010005939.1:0-92008 GCA_015844335.1 Chrysopogon serrulatus | reverse complement strand
CAGAAATTTAAGGCAAAAATAGTTTTAGCCTTTAGGTTGGTTAGATCTGTTAATCTGGTTTACATAACATAACATGCTGTTGGATCATATGTGAAAACTATCTTTGAGGTTTGCTAATTTCTCCCTTTGCCCATTACTTGGTCTTGCATTGTTGTTCCCTCCACTCTTCATCGCACAACACGTGAAATCATGAATCGACCATCTTCCTTCTTCCTTTCCATAGCAGCTCACATCCACGGGTGCCTCTTTTTCGTAATTTCAAGAAATGGATGGGGTTTATCCAGCACCAAAAGGTAAAGACCCAGTAGAGCACATATGGCCATGGCACCCTGGCTAAGCAATAATCATGTCATATGCATGAAGCCTCCTGAGCATTCTCTCCACCTCAGTTATCGGTTTGTCCAGCATCTTGCTGAGCATCCAAGTGGACAGCAACAGCTTGAGAATCTCCCCCTCCTATCCGCCGCCCATCATGCTCACAGTATCATCCCCCTCTCATCAATGCTGCGTATGATACCATACCACCAAAAACTGTTTGCTGTCCTGGGTGCTGCCCTTATCGTCGGCTCGTCACGCTCTTCATCATCATCACCTCCTGGCAAAGCATCCAGCTTAGTTGTTGTTTCTGGCGAAAAGCTCTAAAGCCCCAGTGACTTTCAGAAGCCGAAGTTATTGTTCCTGTCGTGGTTCACCGAAGTTGCCAGGTTGTTGAGAATGATGACACCCGAAACACATTTTGTGAAAGCACCTATTGGCAATTTCCTTATTTAAACGGGAAACTGTGAGGTTAGAGAAAACTAGTTTTGCTTATCCTCAAGTTAGTTATATAAATCAAACAAATTTTTCAAAACAGACAAACAGGTTTATGGGATCCACTTTTCACAAAACTAGAAATCCAAACAATTCCTTAATGTCTTTAATATTATTACAGAACAATTGTACAATGGAATAAGTTTCAATAACTATGCCCTTGCTTTCCTCTACGGACAAATGTCTACTTCAAACAGGGGATACCAGCTAAAAACTGTGAATTACAGCGAGGATATATATAATAGTTGGAGTTCTGTCTATAAATTGCCACACGGATTTTGTTTCCAAAAATTCAGGTCAGAGTGAACAACCTTATTGCTTTGTGGACATCAAAAGCCATCTAAGTTTGATGGCGTCAACTTTACTCGCTTTTTGTACGCTGATGGTTGTAGCTTATTAGCCTATCTGCATATGATAAATCAAAGAATATTTTATCCTGCGTACATTTACCAAAACCGAATTGTTTTCTTATGGTCAAACAACTGGTCAATTTTGCATTCATAATTTCGAGTAATAGTTGGGAGGCCATTGAAATGTTACCTCTATTGTAAGTTCATCTGTGTCTCTCTACTATAGTGCAAAATATGTTTTGACATTGTTACTGAACAGAGCTACATTACCAAGAATTTAACACTATTCTTCCATCCTATGACAGTCCTGATGTGGTAATTTAATTCCTACCCCTCTATTCCAAATTATAAGATGTTTTGGCTTTGAATGCACTTAGATATACACTATGTCTAGACACATGGTAAAAATAATTTATCTAGAAAAAAAAGCGAAAATGTTTTATAATTTGTGTGACGGAGGGAGTAGTTTGCATCACCTGGTTAACAAATTGGGCTATGACAACATAATGCACCATGATTTGTGAGATGGAGTGGTCCTTTGGCATCAACTTTACTTTTAAGTTTCTCCCAACAGTTTTTTCCCTTTTCTTTATTTATTCGGTACCAACTAGGTTGGTTAAGGTGGCACAATATCTACTTATTTCCATTTTTGTTTCATGCAGCAAGAGACAGTGAAATTGTGAGGCTGAAGAAGCTCTTAGATGAGAAGGCTGAAAAAAACATTTCTACAGCTACTGGGTTTCCTTGCCGAACACCTGAAGCAACCCCAGAAAAATCAACTCCAATGTCACCTAAAAGAAAGACACCACTTTCCCGAAGCAAGGCATGGAGGGTACCGTTGAGTGAAAATGTTCCTCACAGTAGCCCTGCAGAGGAATCTCAAGAGGTCAGCTTAGAAACCTTAGTAGTTCCTTCTCATGTTCGAGCATTTGAGTGAGCTTTGTTTACTAATCCTTCTTGTGGCTTGATTTTGTCTGATACTGCAGCTAGAATGCTCTAGAAGACTCACATGCATCTCAGGTTAGTGAAAATTTAATTTAACCTGTCACTACTTTGCTGTATGATTTGAAATTAATTTACCCAGTTTGTTTATTGATTCAGGGAATAGGACAAACCAAATTCGAGTGCTCATATGCTTTGTTTGCTGCTTCAGTCTCTAGTTTGCATGAAGATCACAGTAAATGATGAAACCGAAATATTCTCTATTTCAGTCTCTCATGAAGCTAGTGGTACTTGCTCATGCTGAATGTCTTGTTCTTGTTTTTACTACAGCTCAGTAATAGCATAACTGTTATGCTTTATATTTTTCGTGCTTGCGCTGTCACTATCATTATGCGATTTTGTATGTACTTTTTCATGTTCCTTCTGATGGTTACATGTTAACAAAGTAGCACCTTTTCATATGGTTTCATTTCATTGCAGGATGTATTCACTCTACAGTCGTATAATATAAATGATTTGATTCGAACCTTACATAGTTTAAACTACTGCAGGTTACAGTTTCATCCTCACCTGGTTAGAAACATCTGATGAATGGTCATACAAGCTCTCTTCGCTGGGTACCCTAGGAAGGATAGCCGTCGATTGGATGAGTCAAGACGTAAGATTCAGCATGAAAATGTGCCGTATGTTCTTTGAGCGGATAGCAAGCATCATAACAAAAGGATGAGAGCATGCTCTTCGCTTCAGCTAGCTATATCATTCTGCCTAACGAACTTGTAAATTGAAGCCTTCCTCCGTTGTAAAAAATGATTTGATGCACTATCTCATTGCAGAACTGCCGTTTATGGGCGAAAGTTGATGCCATAGCTTGTATTCTTGTTTCGGGTCACCTACTGCCACATGCAGCTTGACAGAAAACGAGCTAGTATTGAGGTCAACTTTCCTGCAGTCCAAATGGCACCGAGACATCTTTGGATGATTCCTGAGGCCACTAGTCGGTTTGGCTGTTTTTCTTTTTTGGTACAAAATGTTTGTATGTTGTACTGTTTTTTTAAACAAAATATCCCCGACATAATGAAACCCTGTCCACATTATTCATTGTTTGTACTGAAAGTATGATTTCGCTTTGGTGGACAAGGTCCATTTGACCCTTGAATCCTTGATACATCAGCCGAGCAACATGTGGGTTTCCCTCTCAGCGGCACAAACAAAAAACACGCTGCGAATGGGGTCATTTTGACATTACGTTGATGCTTTCCATTTGACATTAAGTTGATGAGTTGATGCAGTTGCTCAACATTTTTCGAAATCACGATCGCCCTAAATTAAAGGGAAGCAGTCTTGTCCATAATCATATATCACAGTCAGAATGAAACAACAACGGACGGACCAAAACAAGTCCTGTAAGTAAGAATGAATCTCTGAACATTTCAGAACTCAAAAAATTACAGAATCGCCAGGCTCAGGCGACCCACACACACGGAACTCCTGCTACAGCACACCAGACTGGGAAACCCAACCCAACGAAACCATCCATCCGCCTTGTAATCTCTTGTCGATCGATCCAAGTGAGATCAGAGCTTCAAGAACCCGAGGCGACATCTGCGCCGGTCGCTGTCCTCCTCCACCACTACGCGGCGGGCTTGTAGAGCTTCTCCACCATCTTCCTGAACTCTGAACGAGAGGAAACGACAAAGCGAGTTTCAGAACAAGAAATCGATCGATCGACTGTTGACGAGACGCGAAGCGAGATGTCGAATCGCGTACCTTCCTGGTTCGCCCAGAGCGCCGCCGCCTGCGTGTTGAGCGGCGACTCGTTGTTCGGCTCTGCATAATCCGTCCGTCAGAACTCAGAACCGAGAGATCGAATGATGGATCGACCGAACAAAGGAACGGGTCTAGCAAATCGGTCGCGATTCGTTACCTCCGAGCAGGCTCTGGATGGAGAGGAGGATGGTGCGCACGTCGTAGGCGGAGGACCACTTGTCCTGGAGGATGTCGAGGCAGATGTTGCCGTGCACGTCGACGTTGGGGTGGAAGCAGGGGTGTCGAACCGCACCTTGGGCGGCTTGTAGGGGTACTCGGCGGTGAAGGCCAGCGCGAGGCGGTATGAGGTGCCCTCGTAGGCGGTCCCGGCGGAGCCCGCGATGGTGCCCGCAGTGCAGCATGTTGTCCCCCTCCGGGAACGCCGACACGCCCGGGTCGCCGCCCATCATCAGCGCCATCAGCTCCGACTGCAGCCGCCGCACCACCGACTGGCCCTCCGCGCCCTTCCCGGCCCCCGCAGACGCCGGCTTCGGCCCGCCGCCGCCGCCGCCGCGGATGCCGCGGGCACGTTCCCGGTCTGCGACTCCTGGTTCTCTCCCCGGGCCATGGCCAACGATCGAGTGGGGTTGCTCCCTTCTCAATCTCCTTTCTCCTCGGCGGCGATTGAGTGCGAGGAGGCGGAAATTTCTCGGGAGCGGTGGGGGAATGGAGGCGGCGGCGGGGCGCAGGATTTAAAGGCGAGAGGCGATTGGCTGGGGATGGGAATGCGAGGCTCTTCTGCTCTCTAGTGACCGTTGGGGGCGGCGCGGCAGCGACACGGTTGACAGCTTTCCGCCGCGTCTGCCGCCGCCGCCCTGACTCCAACGGCTAGCTCCGCTGCAGGGGAGAGAGAGGAGGGACAGCATGTGCTCGCGTCCGCTGTCGCATGGATGGCTGACGTGTGGGCCCGGGGTGGCAGGTGGTGATCTGGCTTGGCTGACCGGTATCCAAATAGGCCCAGCCCAACTCCGATCGCACCAGCAGCACCTGCCCCAAAGCAAAGCGTCCCGGGTCTAGCTAGGGTTTCGTCTCCGCGGCTTGCTCGAATCCTCTCCCGGCACGCGAGGTAGGTCGGTGCCGCTCCCGCCGTCCCCCCCTCCCTCCCGCTCCTCGCGCTGATCCGCTCGGCCGCATCGCAGGGCGCAGCGTTGATGGCGGCGGCACCGGCACCGGCGGACGCCAAGGCGGAGGCCGCCAAGATGGACCTCCTCGAGGACGACGACGAGTTCGAAGAGTTCGAGATCGACCAAGGTACGCGCACGCCCCTACCCTTCCTTCGTTTGCGTGGGCTTGTTGATTAAGCCATTTGGACGAGTAGATTTGATCGGTTAGTTAGATGGGAACCCGTGCGGTCAGGGTTGCTGGTGTTTCGGGCATCAGATCCAATGAGTCAGGGACGGATTTGGGCGAAACCATGGGGAGTTGGTTGTTTGTGTGATGTGGAAATGCTGATAACATTTTGCCTGATTTCGTTTGGACCTGCGCTGGTACTTCAGAAGCAACTAATCTTTGTGTTCTCTGATCTGCCCTGTTTGGATCACTATAGATAATAGCCATCTACAAATAGTTATCAGCCCTGTTTAGGTCCATTATCTGATAGTTAGTTAGCCAGCTAATAGCACATAGCTAACAATTATCTGATTTGGTCCAACTAGTGAGATAGTTGTTATCTAGAGGTCCAGCTAACATTTAGCTATTCTATTATCTATACCTCTTTGGATCCAAAAGAGATAATTATTAGCAGATAACTACTATGTATAGGGATCCAAACAGGGCCTTAGCTGCACCTGTTTGGATTTTGGCCTGTTTGGATCCCTATAGATAGTAGTTATCTGCTAATAATAATCTCTTTTTTGATTCAAACAGGTTTGATAATAGACTAGCTAATTGCTAGCTAGACCTTTTTAGATAACAACTATCCCAATATCTAGACCAAATTAGATAATGAGTTATTAGCCAGCTACCTATTATCAGATGATGAATCCAAACAGGGCCAATAAAATACTCCTAGCTAATTGTTAGCTGGATCTCTAGATAATAACAATCTCACTAGTTGGACCAAATCAGATAATAGTAGTTAATAGTTACCTTAGCATTTTTTGTTAGCTGCGCATCCAAACACCCTCCAGCTAATAATTAGCTAGCTAATATCCTGAACGGGCTTCTAAATTTCTTAGAACGGGCTGAGGGAGTATCTGTATTGCTGATTTGTCTTTTCTCTCTTAAAAGATGGAATCTGAATCTGATGCTACTTTTGGTTTCTCACTATGCTGTATGGAGCTATGGATAGGGAAGATAGATATGTTCAGAATCTTAGCTTCACACTTAAATTTCTTGTTTTTTGCTCTTGTAGTGTGTCCTGGGTTACAATGGTAAAAAATATTGCTGTTGCGTATTTCCTTTTCTGGTGTGCCTTCCAAAAGTGACATAGTTAGTTCTGCAAATCCCTGACTTTTGAAGACTAAGGATGATATATGGTTAGTATTGATGGATGCTTAATTGATATTATGATTACATTTTGTGTCGCCATGGTAAAAATTATTTGTAAAAACATCTCTTTACTGATTCTATTTGTCCTGTTTCCATAAATGTGCATTTTAGTATGCTAACCTGTGGATATGGAAGGGTAGATATTATATTTATTTTAGTTGCAAGAGATACTTAGTCCAATTTGTTAGATGCATTAGAAAGGTATTATTATTGTTGCCATCCCTCTGGCCCTGAATAAATCAATTCTTGGAGTTGTCTTAAGTCAAACTTTTTATCAAACCAAATTAGTATAATTAGATTCACCATAGAATATATTTTTTATAATTGCTTATTTGGTGTCAAAAAACATTTGTGCTCTTTATAAATATGGTCAAACATACTTAAGACAACTCTAGAAATTGATTTATTCTGGCAATCACTACAAAATTTCCTTCTAATATGTCCCAGCAGCCATCTAGCTTATTCCTGTGGAAGATGTTTGTTACCTAAGTTGTGAATTTGCTTCATGACATCTTAATATCAGATTCAAAAAAAACTTCCATAGATTCTGCCATGTCGTTGGTAGTTATGTTGTTCAATCTCAATAGCCAACAGCAAAAGTGCATAACCATAGGTATCATCATGGATTGATGGATGATAAAGTGATGTGTATGGATTCAAGGATTTGATTCCTTGTAATCATGAATTATGTTCACCAAGAAGCAAAAAGTACCATCGGAAGAGTGGTCATTTGTCATGGGTGAAGGTGGAGGAAAACACTAGATGGAGGGCGCTTGGAATAGATGAGTGGGGAAGGGATTTGGTTTAAAGAAAACCTCTTCTTTTTTTGTTACATGTTGCTCATTGAAACTGAAAAACTCAGGGTGTATAAATAACAATTCACTAAAACCAACATAACCTGAAATAACCTAAGTATCACAAGGTTCTGACTTCACCTCTGTTTTTTTTTTTTTTTTCCTCCCTTTGTATGGCTGATTTAGTGGCTGGCAAAGAATGCTTCTTACTGACGTTCCTGTATTATATTATGCAGAATGGGATGACAAGGAAGAAGGCAGTGAAGCTGTCCAGCAGTGGGAGGATGATTGGGATGACGATGATGTGAATGATGACTTCTCGCTGCAGCTGAGGAAAGAACTGGAGGGAAACAACGCCCAGAAGAGCTGAAGTATTATCTCTAGTTTATAAATGGTTTTTAAGCGACTTTCGGAACTGTGATGTGCTTTGGATGTGTTGATATGGTTGTGCAGAAAGTTTATGGACATCAGTCGGTAATTTGACAGTACTGTCCTGTTCTGGTGAAAA
This sequence comes from Chrysopogon serrulatus, assembly GCA_015844335.1. Lineage (NCBI taxonomy): Eukaryota > Viridiplantae > Streptophyta > Magnoliopsida > Poales > Poaceae > Chrysopogon > Chrysopogon serrulatus. Next base: position 84,308 of record JADLZL010005939.1, on the reverse strand, counting down.
TTATCTCAGTTGTCGTTAGGACAGGTCTGTAGCGGAAAAGCTAGAAACCCCACCTCGCTTATCGTAAGTAATCTCCAACTGTTTTCTACCTACGCCCAATCTCGGTCTTTATAGCAACATAAGATAAAAACCAGCAGTCCAACCTCCGCGCTCTCAAAAAAATGAGGATTGCATGCGTATCTTTTCGCGGACTCAGATCCCTTCCAATTGCCGTTTGCCTCTGATCCCTTCCAAGCCCCTGTTTGTACGCTCAGACGTCCTAGCGCGACACAACACAGCGACGGCCGAGGGAATTCAGCAATGATGTCGTTGCTGCCGGGCACGAGGTGCAACGGTGTGAGTGTGCCTTGTGCGTGGCCGGCCTTCGAGGTATTCTCGTATGTTGAGGTAGCACCTCGTTGCTCTTGTGCGTGAACTTGTTTGGAATCCATTGTTAGTTGTCTTCTACTACTGTGCTCTGTGCAATTCACGTGCTAGATCAAGTAGTACTGGTTGGGAAATGCAACCGGGTGTTTGGAATTGAGAGAGAAAAAAAAGGAGATCGACGGGCTGCCAGAGATCAAATGGGTGTCTGATTGCGAACTGCCCCATGCGGTTGTACCTATCATCGAGGTCCTACTTTTCATTTCTAGACTTAGGGTAATGGGAGAATTAGGAATTTGGCCTCCAAAAAACTTGCGCTTAGGAATCAGGCCTCTTTTTTTTTGAATTTGAGAATTAGGCCTCAAAACAAAAAAACTCTTAGAAATCAGACCTTCTGCTAGGTCCGTTAGGGTACTCTGTGAAGTTTTATACTGTACATCATAAAAAAAGACGATTTTACCCTCCATACTTCCTTCCCGTCCCGAGAAGCCGTCGCCCGCATCGTTCAGTACGACTCGAACACGCCGTAAGAAAAAAAAAAAGGAACTCGGCCCTCATGGAGGGGGCTGCCGCGGCCCTCGCCGGCGAGGAAGGGCGGCCGCCGCCGCCCCATGCCGGGCGGATCCGGGGCCGCCAACGGCGGATCCGCTGCCCCCTGCCTGCTGCAACACCGTCCCCTGCTCGAACGAAGCCCGTCGGGCGCCGCCGGCCAGGAGGCGCCGCGGCCATCCTCGTGGCGCGCGCGCGGCCAGGGCAAAGGGCCAGCCCCGGTCCGGCGTGGCAAGGACGGGGCGGCCGTCTCCTCCGGCGACCTTGGCCCCCAGCCCCGCGTCCAAGAGGATTCCACGCAGGAAGAGGATGGCCAAGAGTGAGTTTTTTTTTTTTTCATGTATACAGCTCCCTGAACTCCGTATGTTGTGTTTCAATGAAGACAAGAACAAAGCTAGTACTTAGCTAAAAATTTTCATTAGCAATGGTTTTGTGCTGTAATAGTCTGTGCTAGTACTCTGACATTTGAAACTCTGTACGTAGCTAACTGACATTTTTATTGGCAATGCTTTTGTGCTGTCAATAGTCTGTAGTTGTGGATGCTGTAAGTTACTGTGTATAGTGTACGGTACTGGAAGAATATGGAGCTATGGAGGAGTCAGACATCCAACAAATATAGGTCTTGCTTGGTCCAAAATTTGGCATTACAGCTTTCAGAATGCAGGTGTCATTTTTTCTGCCTAGATTGTCCATTGATTATTTCTCTGCCTTTGTGTGCAGCCCAATTATTATTTCAATGGTATATTGGTTCTAGGAGTCCAATTTCCTTTAGATGTTTAAAATTTGGCTGTTAAAGGCTTTGTTGTTGTTGTTTAAAATTTGGCTGCTCAGCAAATCTTTCATGTATTAATTGCCTCTATTTTATTGCCTATGATAGCCTCAGTATTGTCGAGTATGTGCTATAAAATTACCGCTGCATCTATAAATTTGAAGGGTACTCATATCAAGATTTTTTTAGATGAATCCATGTCAGGCTTATGATAGCCTCATTATACACTTTTCTGTCTGCCTGTGCAGTCCTAAGTCTTGTGTTTCTTAGTCAATATTATTGCTTATCTAAAAACTATTTGTTGTTTATTATTGTAAGCCATTGTATAACACTAATTTGATTTTTAAAATAACAGCATGGTTCAGAATACTACTTTCAATTTGGAAATAAAATTGTTGGGCAATCGTAGGAAGTGTAGGCAAGATTTCAAGTACTACAGCTTTGATATGGATGTTGATTCGATAAAACAAATTATATGGACCTTCATAACTCAATAGTAAACAAGTACCCGCCTGGTTATTTGGAAGTAGCTCATTTTCAGTATTATGATGAAGAATTGAAATCTTTCCCTGAAGTAAAAACTGACCAAGATTTAATTGCTATGTTTGAGAGACATTCGAAGAAAAAAGTTATTATCATGTTAGTTGTGTATCGAGATCCTTCTGATCCATATGAGCCTGTCAATGAATGGGATTTTGGTGAAGCGGAGCCTACTAGAGAGGATAATAATGATGAGGAAGAGGATGTTATTTGTGAGGAAGAGGATGATGATGAGTATCTTAAGAACCCTGAACCACACAATGAATATGTAGGTGTTGATGAGGAAGCTATATACGGTGACAATGTACAACCCAATGCTCTATTGTGGTGGTTCAAAGGATAGTTGAAAAAGAACCATCCTATGTTGTTGATGATAATGACGATGAAGGAGGAGGTGAGTCAGAGGATGAGGAAGAGGAGGAATGCAATGACCAAAGCTATGCTCCAAGTGTAGAACATGATCCTAACGATCCACCAATGGAAGAAGGCTCCACTTATGCAAATATGTATACGCTCAAAGTGGCTCTTTGTCAGCATGCAATAAATAGAGAGTTATGTTGACTTATACTACTCGGTTGAGAAATTTAGAGTTGCATATAGTCAGCTTATTCCAGCTATGCCAGATAAGTCTCAGTGGCCTCAATCTAACCATGGATTTTTCATGCACCCACCTTTATTGACACCAGTAGCTGGTAGGCCTAAAAACTGAAAGGCACAAGGGTACCGGTGACAAGAAAAAAAAAAAAAAGGACAGCACAAGTGCCCCATTTGCTTGGACTATGGACATCATTGGCAGAGTTGCAAGAGAGGAAGACCAGAAGATATTGAAGCTATGAAAACATCAAGTAATAATTTATGTACTCTTGTCTACCATTTATGGTTTCCCTTTTTTAAGTATATGATACTCATTGTATTCATTCTATTCTTATTTCAGGGCAGCAGCAAAGAAGAAGGCAAGAAGCACCAAATGTGCCCAAGGTTCCATTATGCCTTTGGAGGATGCACCATCGGCGACCATGACATTACCCACCAGGTTTGGTCTTTCTTCTTTTTTCTCATGGTAACATCTAATAACTTCAGATTGATTCTAAGTACCATCTCTGTGATCGTAGTCAAAACTTAGTAACAACATCTATTAACAAAAGGAGGACAAGTGATGACTGTACACCTGAAACCTCTAAAAGGTATACCACATATTGCTGCAATCTCTCTACCATCACATCTTTATTTGAAACCTAAATTATTTGACTATTGTGACAGCCACAGCTCAGAGATTTCAAGTAAGAAAAAGGGAAACCAAAGTAACACCAACTCTGGTCGCTCAAGATTGTATGTTTATTAATTCTGAACTGAATTACACTCATCCAATTTTTCCCCTGTTCTAAGTCATTGTCAATATATACCATTTGTAGGTCAAGAAGTGGATCCAATCAGCCCGAAGCACTCTCTATTGCTCATATTGAAGATCAACTTGTTCAAGTTAAAAAGAGGCTTAACAACCATCAACAAGAAGCTAGGCCTTCCAAAGAAAAAAAAAGTCGTGAACAATCCAAAGGTGCCACCTGACAGCCCATCGATGGGTACAAGAAGCAAGAAACGAGTTCCTAGCAGCCCTGCCATGAGCACGCCAAGCAAAAAGAAGACTTAGTCTTTGATTTTAGATATATTAGTGCTTTGTATGTGAGACCAATGTATGTGAACTTATTTATGTGTGGGGGAACCGAACGCGTGTGGTGATTTTGTGAACATATGTTGTGACCTTATTTATGTAAGACTGAAACTGTGGTGCATTTGAGATTGAACTTATATGAGAATATATATGTATGGTGCGTGTGCTGAAATATATGTGTGTGAGAATATACATGTGCTGGAAATATATATGTGTGTGTGTGCGGTATGTGTGCTGAAATATATATGTGTGTGTGACAATATACATGTGCTGGAGATATATGTGTCATTTGTGTGCTGAAAAAATATATGTGTGTGTGAGAATATACATGTGCTGGAGATATATGTGTCATTTGTGTGCTGAAAAATATATGTGTGTGTGAGAATATACATGTGCTGGAGATATGTGTCATTTATGTGCTGAAATATATATGTCATTTATGCGAGAATTTTGTGTGGTTGAATGTGATTATATACTCTGTGATTATATAGTCAAACATAACTTTGTTTTTATTTTTTTTCTTCAAGGGTAAAATGGTATTTTATCCTATAGTTAACACCGTCAAGTGTCAAAACCGACGGAAGGCCTGATTCCTAAGAGTTTTTTGTTTTGAGGCCTGATTCCCAAATTCAAAGAAAAAAGGGCCTGATTCCTAAGTGCAAGTTTTTGGAGGCCAAATTCCTAATTCTCCCTAGGGTAATATATAACTTAGGTAATTATATATTTGAGAAGTGAATTTTTAGCCCTAATGTGTCCATCCAAATAGATCAAAATTTGCCCTTGTGTGTCCATCCAAATAGATCAAAATTTGCCTTACTCTTTGGGGCTATGGGTGCAAATCTGACCACTAAAACCAGGAATGGTAATAGGTTTGTATCCGATTGGTGTCGCCAATTCAAATCAATACCCATTAGAATTTTTTGTACCTATGAAGAAACCAAAACCTATGTGCGGGCACAACTTTGTGACCATATCCATTTTCATGCGGGTATTGAGTATCCACGGGTCACCAGAACCCGATAAGAAATATAGCTGCATCAAACTATGATTATATGAGCAAATAATAGAACAAATATGTAACACTAATAAAAAATGACATGTATGTCGCTCCTTATATGGCAGTAGCTGTGCTAGTTGGACCATATTTTGAAATATATTAGGTTGGTAAATAGCTTTGATTACATTTGCATATCATGTATTTTCATACCCATGGTTTTATATGTTTGGCTAGTACAGAATCATACTCGTATCCATAAAACTAGAGCAAGGATTTTTGCTCATTAGCATACCCGTAAGTAAATTAGCCCATGTACATATCATATATAATAGGATGAAACTCACCAGGTTTTAGGTTTTAGGTCGCGCTATCCATTGCCATCTCTAATCTATTTGGGAGGGTCCCAATAGCTTCGGCTCATCTATCTTTTGCAATATGTATGATATACTTCTAATTTTCTCCCTCTCTTTTCTCTAAACAAAAACACTGAAAAAAATAGGTTTTTTAATCCTCCAACCTAGTGTAAGGCTATCCGCACTCGTGGTGCTCTATATTTATCCTCTAAAAGGTCTGGTCATCAAGATTCTCTCCTCTATACTCAATTCTTCCGCACCCATCTATCTTCTATATCATCCTCTATCCATCATGTGGGCTCTTTCTTGTCACTTTATCTAAATATATCCATGTGACATCTTGTTTTTAAAGGATTTATTGAAACGAATTTAATAGTGCAATCGAATTTAATTTGGATTTTTAGTTTGTGAGTTATAACATGTTTTAGTTAGTAAAATAATGGGGCCCATCTCAAGATTCTCACGTGCATGCCTCTCTCCCTCCGTCTGGACAGCAGCAGCATCGGGACCCACACCTGTAGTGGAGACCGCTACGCTCGCCAGATTTGCCGTTTGCATGGGCATCCGGAACCATAGCGTTTCTTTTCCAGTACTCCAGTGCAGCGTTTTTTCTACGGTATATACTATACCGGTTTCTTTTCCAGGATCTAGCGCAGATGGCCTAAGTCTGTATAACTCAAAGCCGGGCCCAAAGGAGGCTGACCAAAATTTGTTATGCCACCTCGTTTGGTACCGCTTGGAGAGTCACGACGTATATCCTTCTTTCTTCTACGTCGGCTCACAGCCTCACACTCTCACTAGTCACTACAGTAAAGAAAGGGGAAAACAAATGCAAAAAATAGGGGCGTTTGGTATCGCTTCATCCGTGTTACAGATACAAGTTTGAAGTGGAAGTCGCGGATTATGCTGACTGCGATTGCGTGAGGGAGAGCCTTCAGGCTTCACCAGGCTTCGTCTCCTGTGGGCCCGCGCGCGCGGCCGTTGTCCGTTTTGCCCTGTGGCGCGTCGGCGCGCGGGCGCGGGCGGAACCGGCAACGGCGGTGCAGGACGGAAACGGGCGGGGACGCTGTGGGTCCGCGGGCCGCGAGCCGCGAGCCGCGGCGAGACCGGCACACGGAGCTAGAGGAGACGACGACGCTGGCTGGGACAGCGACGAGCGGAAGTGGATCTGCTCGCGAGCCCTGGCCTTGGTCTCCGCGCGTGGAGACGACAACGCTGGGACGGCGACCCGCGGAAGTGGATCTGCTCGCGGGCGCTGGCCGTCTCCGCAGCTTGCGGCGAGAGACGTGGACCTGCTCGCGAGCGCTGGCCTTCTCTTCTTTGAGGCCATGGAGGCTCCGTGCCGCGGAGGCGACAAGGAGGAGGCGATAAGGCCCTCCACAGCCTATGGTTGGAGTGGCGAGTGTGAGGTGCTTCAAGTGGAGAGACAAAATTTGGGCACGGATCCTGCCATTGCAGTTGCAGCAGACGATGCGGACGCTAGTTGAAATCAAATAGGAGCGGCGCAAGAACAAGCTCCATTGCCCACCATATTATTATATTTATATATTTATATATACTATCCCAAATTTTGAGTACACGTATACGATACGACGCAGCAGCACAGTTCGCCGCCGTCTCCCTAGCCGCGGCGTCCGCCGCCACCGCCACCGCCCCCGACCCCGATCCGGTGAATCTGACTTACCGCCGCCGCCATGAGCTGCGCTGCGGCGTGGTGTCCCCGTCCTCCGCTCCCGACCGCCGTCGTCCCTGCCGTGGCCGCGGGCGGGGGGCGCGCTCCGTCAGGCCCGCGCGGCGGCCGGGGGCAGGAAGGCGGCAGCGCGGGGAGGCCCCGCCGCCGCGGCTGGTGCTGCACGACTCGCTCGACGCCGCGGGGGGTGGCCACCGCGCACGCCAGGGCGGCGCGGGACGGGTTCGTGGCGCAGGTGCGGCGGCTCACACGGGTGAGCGCCGGGAGCAGCATCGCCATCAGCCGCGGGCCCGACCTCGCCCGCGCCGCGCTCTGCGTCGCCGCCGAGGACGACTCGCTCGTTTCACACTCCTCCGTCCCGCTCCCCGTGGACGCCTTCATCGCGCGCCTCGACAGCCTCTCCTCGGGCTTCTGCGCCGGCGGCAACTTCCCTCCCTCCGGCGCGCCGCCAGAGGTCTTCTTCGATTATCTTGACCGCTACCTCTACGTCCATAAGGTACTTGTCAGCTTGGCGCGCCAAGTTACCTGATCCTGTTGCTGTTGCTACCCAATTTGGGTAGTTATTCTGATTCTGTTGCTGTTGCTACCCAGTTTGGGTATCACTATGTACGAACGGCTTGATTTTGAAGCCATTTCAGCTGTCTGGTTGATGTAGTGTGGTCTCTGCCTAGCAAATTTCTGTTCTACATTCAAAGCTTACAAGTATTGCTGCTAATATACTAGGAATTCCATTCAGGGTTTTCGAAGAACAAATCGAGTGTCAGATGTGCGGACTATGTATCTTCACTCGGTATGCCAAACAGAATCTAGCTTCTATGCCTTGTAGTTGTATACACTACTGTAATATGCTATATTGCTATGCCTCATCTAGTGTTATTTGCTTAACAGGTCTTGACGTGCCGTTCTGGATCGGCTCTAATGCTTGCATTGATATATTCAGAGATACTGAAGACTGTACGCATATATGGCTTACTGGATTTTGATGCAGAGATTTTCTTTCCAAATGATCTCAATAGCCTCCCTAGGGGCTATGACAAACAAAAAGGCAAATTGGGCGATGAGCCACATATTATGACTTCAAAGTCACTTTTGGTTGAGGTGAGTTTATTCCAACCTTCAATCTTCAATATCGGAGTCCATTGAGTTTCTTTGTGTGCTTAACATCTAGTACTATGCTTGTCTTGAGCAACGAGTGTTCAATCTAAGGTGCTCGTTGCAGTCTCCAGATGCACCCAAGATACCACAGTGAAATTTCTGTGGGTGCTTGTCATACAAAAGGGAATTTTTATCTTAATTTTGCCTATACCCTTCACTTCACAATTCACTAGAAAAGAGATGGTTTGCATTTATATTTCATGTTTCGAAAGGACTTCAACCAATCAAATAATTCAATATATTATCTCCTATTTCCACAAATTCCACAAGTATTGTTTTTTTGGTGTTCCTACCGCTGCGAGGATTCATTTTATCAGCACTGATCGACACACCTAAGTTGAAATTAGGTTTGGTTCCATTCTTGCCTGTACAAGATTCTTCTTAGAAATCCGAAACAGCAAGAAACAGACACAGACACACCTTTGAGTGGTTAGCTTCAACCATTATATTCAGTATATAATAATGCGAGTAAACTTGTTCCTAAAAATCTTTTGTTTCCCCCTCCTGTGTTTGAGACCTTTTAATCCAACTTCAAAGTTCAACCTAATGCATTGAGCCTGCATCTGATTAACTTGAGTTAGGAATCCAATTTGTTGCAGATTTTTTTTAACAGCTTGAGAATGCATTTTTTTTATTATGTCTGGTCTAAATCCTTTTCATGATGTTTGGTTTTATTCTGTCAAAGATGGTACAAGCAGGCTGCAAAAGTTGCTGGTTTTTGTATGCAGTAACATTTGGGCTTATTTTTATTAGTCCTTATATGCAGATTTTGAGAACTTTGAAGGGTACATTTTGGCCATTCCAGTCTGATCAGTCTAGTAGCTTATTTCTGAATGCTGTTGCTGCAAATCACCACGGCCCTGGTACTTTAGGTGATAACCAAGCAAGGCCACATGGAAACATAAGGTACTTTCTCTGAATTTATCAATCATAGTTCCTTTTTTTGCAATATATTTTTTACACTGGATGCTGCTGGAAATCTGAAATGACATCAATTTTGGTTAACAGTGCCATTGAAATGGCTGCTGCTAAAGCTGCTCAGCATAGATTGATGCGTGGAGTATGGACTAATGTTCGTTTTGGTGATATGCGTCGTGCTTTAGCAGGTATTGTATTTTCTTTCTGAAATAGTTTGAATATATCATGGCTCATGGGACATTTCTATGCCATTTACTTTATTTACAGAAAGGAACGTATTTTGCATTACATTTCTCTCAGTGGCGTACCTGTTTCATATTTTGCATTTGTCTTGTTTCAGCTTGTGAGCGACTGATACTACTTGATCACGATCCACATGAACTGAGGGATTATGCAGCCCTTCTGTACCATTGTGGGTACTATGAAGACTGCCTACACTACTTATCATTGTACCAAAATGCCACGGTAATTCTTTCAGACATGACCCTGTATGGGAATAACCCAGAAAATGTAAAACTCACGAACATCACTGTGCATTGTTTCTTTGCAGGCTGGGCAATACCCGATGAATCGATTGGAAATCTTGGAAGAAGAAGCTGTGAATACTCTCAAAGTGCGGCTAACGCTTATTTTAGCAGAGGATGGCTGGAGCAGACGTAGACCTGTAGCAAGTTACTGGACCAAGTACTCTGAGCCGTGGTAGTTTAGGTAGCTGACCATCGTTGCAACTGAAGCAAATGAGTACAGATTGTATATAGCATTTTGAACTGTGGATATGTTGTACAGACACTTGGCAATCCGTGCGGAATGAATCGAATTCCTGATCTGATAGAACAACATCGTTCAGATAGCGGAATGTATTATCTGAGGTTTGCAAGGGTTATTTCTTATATTTTTGAATTGATTTGATACAATATACAACATATCCTACAGTTCTGTATCTGCAGTTTTTAGCCAAACAACGAGATTTATATTTCAGAGGTATCAGATTTCAGAATTTAGTAGTTCTCTTGAGCATATAATCTTGTTGAATATGTACAGGGATGGTGTAAACTATGGCAACCGCTCGCACTGTAAATGGATTACAGACCCAAAAACCCAAACCAAACGGCCGATAGACGATGAGTGAATCTACACCCCCAAGAAATAACTGCAAAACACTGGAACTTCTTTTACCGATAAATTAACCTGGTACATCTCGCAAAGTAATTCAAACATAACAGACTGGATCGCATTATATATACAAAAGGAATTAAATAGCACATAATATGATTATAGTACGCAGTAAAAATAGCTAATTGTTCTGACACGATACAGCACCAAATACTACTTCACGAGTGATGAATGAATATGTAAAAGCCACAGGAACCAAGCAGAACTAAAACATGCATATTAATACTAAGTCAACTACGTACGCGAGAACACACGCATGCACACGCTGCAAACCGCCGATCAGTGGAGCATCAAGACGAGACTGACGAAGACCGCCAGTGCAGCCGCGACGGCGACGCCGGCAGCAGCGGCGACCGCTGTGTCTGCGCCGGAGGAAGCACTGGGCCCCAGGCCGCCGCCGTGGCCCGACGACGTCCCTGGCGCGGAGGCCGGGCCTGGCGCGGCGACGGTGGCCGGGTGCACCATGACCCGCACGATGAGCCGCTGTCCCTCCTCGCAGTGGCCCGGCTCGCCGCTGATGAAGCAGAAGAAGCCCGGGCGGTCGAGGGCGAACCTGGTGGCGCCGTCGGCGAAGGTCGCCAGCGGCTCCGTCGTGTTGCAGGCGTCGAAGGCGGCGCGGTCCACCACAAGCACCGAGTCGTTCGCGTACTTGAAGTCTGCCAAAGGATTTTCAGATCATTACGCACACAGTCAGATGCATTTTGAATGATCAAGTTGCATTGATTTCCATCAGGATGGGAGCACTTGGGAATGCATGGGATACTCACAGAGGTGATCGCCGACGCGGAAGCGGTTGTTCATGGCCCACCAGCCGTAGCTGGTGTTGGCGTCCGGGACGCGCCACCCGCGCGGCCCGCCGACGTGGAAGTCCAGGCCCTGCGGCGCGTCTGCTACATCGGCGGCGACGGCGGGAGCGAGAAGGAGGAAGACGACGCCGGCGAGGGCGAGGGCCAGCACGGGGAGAAGAGCGCGGGAGCTGTTGGCAGCGGCCATGGATGGATCTTGCAGCAGGCGGCGCACGGTGCGAGCGAGGAGCAGCAACGACGGAGCTAGCCTCTGGCTCGGCACTACTAGTGGCTGGTCGCCGGTCGCCGTGCTCACAATTGCTTGGTGCGCGCGAGGGTGGAGTGGATCGGAACTCCATAGGCTGCGCGTTCGCTCGCTTTATAGGGGGAAGTGCGTGGCTCTTGGGTCGTGGGCAGGGCGGGACGGTTGCCGGGTCACGTCGCAGCGCGTCGCCGGTTGTAGTTTGACCACGCCGGCGCGCGCGCTCCGGCCGGGCTGGTTCGATGCGGACGTGCGTTCGTGGGCGAGAGCGAGAACGTGGGGGGGACGAGGGGGCGCCGGCGGTTAGCGGCTGCTCGCTCTGCGTGTCATGTCGCCTCCATCGACGGCTGCCAAGCGTGGAAAGCGTTATGCTGTGCCTCGGCGCATGGATTTCGAAGGGTTTTTAACTTTTCGGAAGGTAATCTTCAAATTTGAGTGTCTGAATTCTTCAAATCTTGTGTGTTTATTTATTTTTCTCTAAAACAAAAACATCACAGGGGGATGGATTTTTTTTCCTTTCAAAAGGCAATATTTGGGTGGACATCGGTTTTGTGGTCCTTTTCTCAGTTTTTTTTTTTTAAGATATTCTTTCCACTGCCCAGTATTTTGAAATTTCACTTGGCGGTAGTTCACAAACAACAAAATGGATAAAAGAAATAACCGACAACAAACCTACTTGACTCTGGTTTCTCTGAAACCTGGTCGATCGATGGAACTGGAAAAATGGAAATCAAGCAATATCTTTAACACACAAGTGGATAAACACAAACTTTGAACCCCCATTTGAATTCATGTGAAATTTTATGGCAAGCAAAAACGACCATCTACATTCACAACTCGGCAATCTCTAGTTGTTTAAGGATCAGAGCCAGCAAAAAGTGTAAATACAACACAACACGTTACGCCTTGCAAATTGGAATCGAAGAGGTGAGCGACATCTGGACAGCCAAGTTACCTACAACTTAAATTGACCACCACATCGGGCCACATAAATGCAAGCACAATTGCACTGGAGCAAAAACTTATATTGCGATTTTTACCACCGAGAATTACAAGATAACTATACGAAAACCTATGGTTCCTAACTTAGATATCTTCTCCTATAGGGAGTAGTGTAGGTGCAAGCAGCTACTATGTGGGTGGCAATGACCAACAGGTTCACATGCAAATTACAAGGTGTAATGTTGCAGCCATACTTATAAGGAACAAGGATATGATGTTAACACATTTATAGGACAGCAGTAAACTTCAGTATCCACCACATTCAGATTGTAGGATCCATGTTCACCAATAATCTCCACAAGAGCACTTCCCATCCTTGAAATGGTGGAACCTCTTATTGTCCCTCACAATGAGCTCTCTCCCTACGATCCTCGACATAATCTTGATGGCATTGTGGCAGTCCCCACATATCCTGAGGTTCTTAATGATGCGAAGCGGAGTCCTTGCTGGGGTGCTAATCAGACCGTACGCAATTGCCAGCCTCTCACTATGGTACAGCAATGCCTGCTCCTTTGCCTCCTGATCAATGTCATGGAGCACTTACCTTGTATCTGGAACATACCTCTGCTCATTCACCACCTTCCTTTCAATCTTGGGTGGCAATCGGTACTCCACCAGCCTGTTCCTCCCATCAAGCATGTTAATCCCCAGACGCCTCTTTGCAGGTGGGGTTGAGAGCTTCTTAGGATTTGCCTTGGATGGATCAAGCGACACAAATAGCTCCTCTGCCCGGTCCTCAAGATCAATGTCACCATTCATATGTGCCAGGTTCCAAACTGATTCCCATACCATAGCATTGGGCTCGAAAGGCAGCTTCTCAATGTACTCCAGAGCCTCGTTGAGATGCCCCGACTTCCCCAGCACCTCAATGATCCCAACATAGTGCTCCACACCAGGCTCGATGCCATGGTCTCTGTACATGGCATCGAAGTAAAGGAATGCCTCCTCAATCGCCTCCGAGTTGGCGCAAGCATTGAGCACAAGCACATAGGTATCGCCAGTCGGTGCCAAGCATTCCTTCATCAGCTCAAGCAGCCGCAGTGCCTCGTCCCCGAGGCCGTTCATCGAGTACCCATCGATCATGATGTGCCACGAGTCCATGTCGCGGTCAGGCATATTGTCGAACGTCCTGCGGGCGTGGGGCATGGCAGCACACTTGGCGTACATCTCGAGCAGCTTGTTGTTGACCCGGAGGTCCCCGCGGAAGGGCGAACGAAGGAAGAAGTCGTGCACCTTCCTGAGCTCCTCGACCAGCTTCGGGTTGGAGCAGGCGGCGGCGAGCTCGTAGAAGGCGGGCGGGTCGGCACGCGCCCCCTTGGCGAGAAGCTCCACTGCGTCCTTGACCCGTCCCTCCCGGCACAGTCCGATCAGCTCACCAGGCCCCGCAACAGGTTCAGGCCCCGGCGGCCGTGGGGTCGCGTGCTGCTGCTGCTGCGGGGGCCGAGGCTCGTAGTAGCCGTGGCGTGGCGGTGCACCGGCTGCTGCGTGGGTGGAGACCTGTAGGTTTGCCGCGGCAGAGGCGGCCCCTGCTGCTGGTAGCTTCTCGGCGGCGGAGGGGAGGGATGTGAATGTCCCCTGCGAGGACCATTGGGGTGGGGGCGTCCACTGCTGCTGCTGCTGGGCCTGATGGACATGGTTGGCGGCGGCGGCGGCAGGGTAGGGAAAAATGGTGGTAGGCGTGAGAAGATTGGGAAGAGGAGAGAGGGCGTGCGCATAGGTGGATGAGGGAGCGGAACCTGGCGGAGGAGAAGGCGAGGGAGCGGAGCGACCGCAGGTGGCTGCCGGCCATGGCGATTACCGATTGGCGAGGGCTTCTCGTTGGGATCTCTCGAGAACGCTGGGGGGTGTTGGGGGGGTGGGGGGGGTTGGGATGTGTGGGTTTAGACTTTAGACGCAGGCCGGGGCGGGAGTTTTTCTGAAAAGTGGGAATTATCCTTAGCTATTGGGGCCTTCATTTCTGAAAATAAAATCCAGTTCCTTGCTCGTTTAGTTATTCATGTATCTATCTTAATCCGTTTAAATTTACATTTATTATTTTATTAACCCGAACACTTTAGATTGAGATGGACAAATGGTCGTGCAAACGAGACCTAACAAGCAAAATCCAGGTCAATTATGGCCTTATTTTTTAGCCCTTGAACAGATCCGTTTAGGCCTTGTTTAGTTGCCATGAAAGTTGCAACTTTTATGCAACTTTCAAATGACTTTCTGCAACTTTCAATTTGTACCCGATATATGGAGCATTAAATGTTAGTAAAAAAAATAACTAATTACACAGTTTAGTTGTAAATCACGAGATGAATCTTTTTGAGCCTAGTTGGACCACGATTGGACAATATTTGTCAAATACAAACGAAAATGCTACTGAATGAAACTTCTCTGAACAAGGGCTTAGATTGAAATAACCTGAGAGCTCTCTGATTGCTCTTGGCCTTAAGCTGATCCTTCTCTTTCCGAATCAAGGTACTTCCTCCATCCATTTTTCAACGTATATTTAGTCTAAAAAGGTGTCTTGTATTCACCAATATACTATTTATTTTCTTTTGCGACTATGGTTGTTTACTAGTTTGTTTTCCACATCATATATACTACTACAGTTTTATCCATTATGTGACACACACTGCACACCTCTCAAAGGCACGTTAAATTTTAGTGCAACAACTTTGGACGTTCCGCCATAAAGTATGGGTGGGGCAGTCTTCGCCAACAACTCCAAACATATAGGGCTTGACTGGTTGCCTTCCAAAATTTGTCATGCCATAAATTTGGCAAGCCAAAACTTAGGCAAAAATATTGCCAAAACTTTGGCAAGTCAAATATGAGAAGTTGGCAAATTTTGGTAGCCAACCAAATTTCAATCAAAACCATGGCTTGCCAAATCTTTGGCATGGTAAAATTTGGAAGCCAACCAATCAAGCTCATAGTGATCTTCAAATCATCCAAGTAGAACCTTCTCGTTTCACTCTTGCACCTAAAAGAACAATTCGAAGGGAAAAAGAATGCTAAGCATCTTCTAGAATTCTAGGTGAAACAACTGAAAATTTGTAACTCTAGCACTACAGGCCTGTTTGGTTGGCTACCAATTTTTGTCCAACCAAAACCATAGCTTGCCAAAATATATGGTCATCAATTGGTTCATTGCCAAAGAATTGACATACCAATATTTATGGCCAAAGTTTTGACAAATATCTAGAATATTCTTAAATGACATGTAAAAGATAAAATTGGCATGCCTTAATTTTGGTAGTCAACCAAGTATATGCCTAAGTTTCTTGCCCTAGCTTTGGTAGCCATGATTTTGGCTTGCCATGCTTTTGGTTGGGTAAAAATTGGTAGCCAACCAAGCAGACCCGTAGTAAAGAAATTTTAAAACTTACTGAAACTTTGGCACTCGCAGACAAGCATCCACTGAAAACTCATTGAAACGCTAAAGATCCAGAAATTTTAAGGTTCACTAAAATTTCAAGACTCGCTAACTCATTGGCGTACTACTTACGCAAATGTCTAAAACTCTAACACTACCAAAACGCATAGGCTTTACCAAATGAGCTTAAAAACTTAGTCAAGCGTGAAGATGATAGAAGATGGTTTGAGAAGTCGTGAGGACTAGATGGGTGACTTTATATAGAGCCAAGCCATTCAAATTTGGGAGGATAATGGCACTTGACCTTTCGTCCTTTACTATGGGTATTGAATGATATACTCCTTTTGTTCTAAATTACAAAACAATTTTATTTTTGAGGTATATTGCTTAAACTATTTATATGGACATAGTGTATATCAAGTGCGTACCAAAAATCATGTATTTACAAAAGCTTAAACATGATATAATTTGAAATAGATGGAGTAGTATGGGTTGATAAGATCTTTTAATTCACGGTGCATTTGGTTGAAGGAATGTAAATGAGAGTTTAAAAGGATTGGTTTAAGATAATTGGTGAAAGTAAATGAGATTTTAACCACTTACGAAGGAAATGGGTGGGAGGTAGTAAAAATTATACTTTATAAGTCGAAGAAAAATGCATCTACGACGTTCACATGGTACAATTTCCCACTCTCAAACCCACACAAAACAAAAGGACATGAATTGACTACTCAATATATCCTTCTTAATTTTCTCCACAGTGTGCACACACAAGAATGGCTTTTGAAGCCAAAATCAAGCCAAAAAACGATGCAATCGAAGCCATTTTTGCCAGAAACCAAAACCACCATAACATGCCTTTACTGTTTTTTTAAGAAGCCTAGACCCTGCCAAAAAGAGCTTAAAAATCAAGTTCCCAAGTGAATTGCATCTGTCACTCTTACCGTTATTTCACAAGTCCTTCCTATCTGTCACCAAACCTAACATAGCAGGTTTTAACTCTACAAGAATTTATCATTTGTCTCAATATTTCAAAGTTTCCACATTTTAATTTCTTCTCTTATCGCAAACATGCACCCAATAATATAAATTGTGATTTCAAGAGAGAAAATAGTTCAGTGGATTTCTTTTCTTTATCCATCTAGTAAATTAAACTTACTTATCCTAAAATTTTTATATGGATTGATATCACAACATTGTTGTTACTAGATTCATTATAAAATAGTTTTTTTAATAATAAGTACTTGTTTCCATTTAATATAATATACTCCCTCCATATCGTATTGAGATGATGTTTTGGACAATGACATGGTCTCCAAAGTATAACTTTGACTTCATATTTTTATAAAAATACTCATTACAAAGTGCTACAAGACAAATCTATTCATATAGTTTTTACATTTTCAAATTCAACAACTTAAAAGATATTTCTGATTTATGTTCCCAATGTTTGACCCAAACCTTGTCCAAAACGTCATCTAAATCCGATACGGAGGGAGTACTTTCAAAGTGTCATTGGAGATCGTGTCAATGTTCTTGGATTTTTACATGGTTTTCATCGCCTCTGATTCCATACATAGGTCATTTTAGACTTGTGCCCAGTAAACAATATCTAAGAACCATTTTAGACTTGTGCACAGTAAAGAATGTCTAAGGACCTTATCTTATAGTGCCCATTGTTTTTATGTATTGGAAAGATTTTTCATCCGTGAGGGTGATACTGTTTATTAATTAGGAGCAAGGAAGGAACAAAAGGAAGAAACACATCAAGTAGAACCTCAAACATTTTTTTAATGAGAAGATTAAAATGACCTCAGTTTTATTAGGATAAAAAGAAAACTTGTATTGAGATTTTCAACAGTGAGCAGCAGTTACAAGATAATTAAATGGAAAACTGTGGGCGCTAACTTACTTTTCTTTTTCTAAAAAGTACAGTGAGAAACTTATGTATCTTCTTCTTCTATCAGGTATAGTGTGTGAGTGAAGCAGCTATTTTGGGCGTAATCCAAACAGCCGACTGCACCTTGTACTTTGATATTCCCCATATAAGGGGCAAATCAAAGGGACCTAATGTATAATTGACATCAGCCAAAGTTTATATTCCATCATCCCACCGAGGAAGGTTTGCACTAGCTTCATTGACCATTTTTACTAAAGCAACCTGCATTGAGAAAGGATTAGGAAAGGCCAAATTAGTTTGTCAAGTACATAGCAGTTAAAAGAAAAGTTCATGTAAATGGTGAGCATTTTAAAATAGTCGTGTCGATGGTGAACATTTAAAACACATCGATACCATAATAGATTCATTGTATCATAACACAAACATTGCAAGCCTTTTCAATTTATCTGCTAATACACGTACCACACTTTCTGGGACTCCAGGAGGGGGCAATGTAAGATTTCTTGGTGGTGGCCTATCTGGGAATGATCTTTTGTCAAATCGCCATTCACCAACTTTCCCATAGGTCAATTCACCCTAAAAGATTATTTATTGTCAAATACTGTCAGTAAAATAACTGGAGCGGTAAAAATATCTACTTTATTATGCACTCAATTTTTTTAAAACTTCATATGAAAACCAGATATATAGAAAAAATTCAGCAATTTGGGATTCTAATACCTTTAGTGAATAGTCACATCCATAAGTGAAGTGGATTATAAATGTATTCCCGAGCTTTGTATCAAAGGGTGGCTGCATTTGTTGTTTACCATCATGTCAATCAAACACACTATGTGAAGTGAGGAATACTATCAAAATAAAAACACAAACAAATGGAGCACCTGGATCATGAAATCTTTACGAAGGATATGCTGAACCCCATGCAATGCGCTAGCAACAGCATATGCATACCTAAAGGTCAAAGGAAAAGGCTGGAATCGTAATAACATAACAAGTGAACATAAGAACTTGCACAATTTGCATACAGGATAAGGTAATTCTTACATTTCCAACACCCATCCAAAAGCTTTATCTGTCTCTTCATCCTCTTTCATTTGAATTGACACATTCATCCATGTGGGGGCAATCTTCTCAAGAAGTGTCTGAAAAGTTTTCTCACATAAAAGAGATTGTGTTAAATGAGGTATTATGAAGTTACTAAACCCAAACAGTAAACAAGTGAAGTAAAAACCCTGAATGCTAATGCACCAAATGGATGGTCAGCAAATCAACACATATGCGTAGGTAAAGGGTGTTAAGTGTGCAACAATAAATACCTTCTTAATGATTACAGGAGAATTCCCAATAGGATCGATATCTGTGACAGGGCCTCTTTCTTTAGCATAGTATTTCCTGATAATTTTTTCATGTTCTCCTGGTGTAATGTAAAAGAAGGGGAATGCCGCTGGATCATTTTCATGGGCCAAATTTGGTAAAGGTTTCACAAATATATGATCTGGTTCTGCCATTAGTATATACCTGCAATTTGCACCAAAGCCGAACAATCATCTACACATTAAATTAGTATAATCATTGTTATTTAAGAATGAAGAAGGAAACTATTCAATTTTTGCTATTTTACAAGTCATGCCTTGCTGCACACTAAATCACGAGGTTTGTGTGGAAGGTTAAAACTTGCAACTAAAAAGAAAGTATATAACATTTTTTTAAAAAAAAAAAAAACGCACAGAATACATGGGAACTTACTCTTCTTCAATCTTTGCTTTCTGAAGCCACTGCACAAATGCCCACGGTCTATTCAGGACCACATATCCCTGCAAAAGAACATTGGAATGTCAGGGTACAGGCCATCAAGAGTTCAAGACTTAAATGTCAGACAAGGAAATCAGTTAAATAGATACTTCAATCACAAGACACCAACAGATTACAGAGTACATGCTACACAACATTTTCTTTTTTTAATTCAGCGAGCAAGCTTCTTGCCAAATCATAATCCGAAAATAAAACTTGAACCACGGCAAGAAATTCTACATCTATAAAATATGTGCATATAAATCTTCTGTAGCCCCCACATTGTCCCATATTGATGAGAAAACATATAAACAGTCTGAAGGAGAAAAAAAGAGGTGTTTTATACGATTGCGTACGTGGTCCTTGCCAGCGGGCAGCGGGTCGACGACGAAGGTGGGGATCTCGTCCATGAGCCCGTCGGGCTTCCCGGAGTGCAGCACGCGCGTGAAGCCGCCCATGGCCTCCCCGCCCGGCCGCGCCTGCATCCGCTTGTACCAGAAGTACATGATTCGGCACTGCCACCGGCTGTAGGGCGCGTCCGTGGCCGTGAGCGCCACATGGAACGGCCGCCGCCGCGCGCCTCGGTGTCGGCGGCCTCGCGCATCCACGCCGGCATGGACACCACAGGGTCCCTCGCCCCCGCCGCCGCGCCTATTCCACCGCCGCCACTGCCACCGCCGCGGAACAGCATGGCGAAGAAGTTGTACGAGATCAGGAACGCGCCCGCCGCCACCAGCGCTAGCACCAGCGCCGGCGCGCGCGCCATGCCGCCGCCCGCGGCCTTCCGCGCCGCCGCCGCGTTCATCGCTCTCTGCCCTCTCTGCCTCTCTCTCCCCTCTACTCTGTATCCCTCTTAAAGAGGGAGATTCTAGAATTCTTGGCGTGCGAGTTCGGGTTGGGAGGGAAACGAGGACTGAGAATTAGGAAATGGCAGTACAGCAATTCCAAGAACAAATGACGTGGTATCCTTCAAAGAAAATGGCGGAGGTGCGGCGGAAGCGTGACGGCGACGCTCGCTTGCAGGTGGGGCCGTTCCTGAGAGGAGGCCCCAGGGGCCGGCATGGGAGCCACCAGCTCGTCAAGGGCTCGAGTCAACGGCAGCTCACCGGGAGAGCTTCGACGCTGCTGTGCGATCGCACGTGTGCCTTGCCTTGTCATCATGCCGCAGTCTGCATTGGTTTCAGCGAGTTCGTTCATGTACAGATTTCAGGTGGTTTGCACTTTGCAACAGATTGGTACGCACAGAATTTTCTGGATTGATACACTGATACACATAATTGTTTCTCTTTCATTTTATTTGTAACTAGCAAACTTATCCATCAGGACGTACACGTGCCTTTAACAGCGGGAAATTATGAAACATGGCCACGTTCCTCGGTCTACGTCACCGATTCAGAAAAAATTTATGTTTTCATACTTTATAATATAATAACACTCCAAGTTTCCATTCCCATTTTATATTCTTATTCCCACTTTTCTTAAGGGAATATAACTTCTAACTTCTAAGCACTCACTAACTCACAATTCTAACTCGTATAGACATGAGTTATAAGCCTTGGTCAAGTATAGATAAGAAGAACGTGACAGCAGTTTGGAATGTAAGAAGAACGGATGGAAGAAGCATTTCGCTTTTCAATATTAGTATAAATATAAACATAGATTATAGATAGACTTACTTATTTACATGCCAGATTAGATAATAATTCAACTTGTAGTTGTAGAAGAAAAAAGTTAAAATAAATAAAAATAATTTCTTGGGCAACTTATAGGATTATAGAAGTTAGGGTTTCCTAAACTATACAAATTGAATGTTTTTCATGACAAGTTGACGCCATATAAGCTGGCTTATATAAAACTAATAGGTAAACAAGTTGCCCCATTATTTAGTGTGCCAATATATTTTGCAGGTTATATTCAACCTTCTCGAGTTTTTTGCTTGATTTTACTAAATACTCCCTCCATCCTAATTTATAAGACGTTTGACTTTTTGACGTCAAGTTTGACCACTTTCGTCTTATTCAAAAAAAAATTTGCAAAATATCATTTATTTTGTCGTGGCTTGCTTTATTAATAAAAAGAAATTTAAGGATAACTTAATTTTTTCTGTTTTTGCACAATTTTTTGAATAGCCAAGTGGTCAAACTTGGGGTGGAAAAAAGTCAAACATCTTATAGTTTGGGATAGAAATACATATTCCCTCTGTCCCTAATTATTAGTCGTTTTAGCTACGCAAGTTTGTCCCCAAATATTTGTCGCTGGCATACTTTGTCGAGATCTTATGTATAGGTGTGTCAAGCTTTCACACCACTTGCATGCCACCTGTGCACACAACCCTTCCCCTTTTCACTACTGCTATCCTGTCATGTTTATTGAATTTTCACCTGCTCTGCAGCTAGTGAAGCACTGTTTGCCTAGCCTTTTTCTCATGGCATTGGTATCTGTGAGGAAGTTTGGACGACAAATATAAAGGGACGGATGGAGTAAAGAATCACTCATAATAGGAAGATGAAGCAAATTGCACATTAGAGTTCGCCATGAAATAGCCCTAGTTCATATTATTGAAATAGACATGGATCGCCTAATTCAATTTGTGAATGATAAAGTTATGATGGTTGGGAAAAAAAATCTAAAATCAACCACCTGGCTTTAGCAAACCATGTTGTTTGTCTTTCAGAGACCGCAGTCATAGTTGTAGATGTGTTTTGAGTTAGTCTACAATAAGTTTCATGCATGAAATACATCCTAGGACAACATCTTTCTTCCTTATTAAATATCTATCAATTGAGGACATCCAACCAAACCAAAACCAATTTACTATCATTGTACCCTAATTCTTCTTCCAACCTTGATATGTTGTTCATCCTCTGATCTCCACAATCAGAGATCGTGCCATAGTCTTGTTGGCCAATCTAAGACAGCCCAATGATGCACACGATGGGTCCCTATTGGTCAAGTGCTTCGTTGACATTGCTAATTTGCTTGCAAACTATTATCTAAAAGAGTTTGCTTCTAATTAGTCGCTTGTCATAATGCAAGCATGATATTCACCCTTTGTTGGTTCGTTTGTTCATCATTGTGTAATTATGAGTTATCACTTCTCTGGTGCAATGTAAGAAAATTGGGTTATTTGGTTTTGCTGGAAAACGCTATGAGATTCATCTGATCCACATATCTAAGTGCTTTGGTGTTTAGCCATCTTATGCGCTATCACCCATTTCTTCAAATTAAGAGAAGGTTTGTTAAAATTGGGTCATGTTTGGTAGTCTTTTTACATATAGCTTCACATGTCTAGTCTAGTAAAATGGCTTCTCCGTTTTATGAGTTAGCGTTTAGTAAGGCTTCACCTAAAAAAAGAGCGCCTTCCTTGGTCTACACCCTTTTTTACAGCACTATCGTAACCAAGTGATCTGGGTCCGTTCACTCATGATCAACCACCCCAAGCGATTTAGTTATTGCGCTTGATGTAAATGAGTACCTACGGCCATGATTTCCTTTTTTTTTAAAAAAAAAAAAAGAGGAAAGCATCAATATATTGTGCAACATCACAAAAATATTGTAAATAAAATCAGACGAACTTCAGTTATAGTGCGAGTCAAATGGCCCTTTCTAGATAGAAACAAAATGGCAGGACTGAGTTGTTGCTTGCAAGCAAACAGCTCGATTTGCAAAAGCAAGAAAGGCATGATTGCAACGGCCTGCATAGAACTAGCCACTATGCCCGCGATGATTGCAACGTCCTCCTATTTGCAAAAGCAAGAAAGGCATGATTGCCGTCTGCAAAAGCGTACAGTGGATAAAAGAGCCAGCACAACTTTATTCCCTTTATCGAATTTGATTTATTTGTACTTAGTATATAATATTCTGAGTCGTTTAAGACCACTGGAGCCTAAAGCTTGAGCCAAAATGATCTAATTTGATTTCGAAACAAAAATAAAACATAATCAGAGCAATTTTGAAATAAGCCACCGAAACAGTTCAAACAGCTTTTTAGCTTTTTATCCAGCACTACCACGGCGCTCCAATGGATCCACGTCAAAAAAAAAAAAATAAATTTCTACGGATCAGATATCACATGCAAACTTCACATAATAATTGAAAATTTTGAGATGGAACAGAACAAAACTTGTAACCATTACCCTGGTTGCAGTTACACTTACTTTGCGCTAAACATGTCCATCTACCAAGCATAAAACAAAACTTGTAACCACTACTCTGGTTGCAGTTACACCATCACTTTTCGCTAAACATGTCCATCTACCAAGCCATATGGAACTGAATCTCTTCAGCAGAACACGTCGCAATACCAGTTTACCACAGATCGTGATTCACATACTCACTTCCAGTTTCTGGCTTCCTACTTCTTTGATTTAGATTGATCGCCATCCGCCTTCAGTATGTTGAGGTCACCGCCCTCTTTGCTAGCAAGATTCGCAGCTTTAATTTCATTGCACTGGTTGATGAACTTGGTGAGTTCCTGCAAAGCAAAGAAATCCATAGCTAAGGCCTAAAGAGCACAATATATGAAAAATGTCCAGTTAGTAGCAAGCTACATATGTTCCCTTTTTGAGAAGTAGGTTTATGTTTCATAACCTTTGTCCTTAATCGAAACATGTCTGTGTATTTAAACAAATAAAAACATAGGTGCTCGCAAACACACTGAAGTACATATCAAAAAATCAAATTGTGCCTAGATCTACATTTTAGTTCTAATTAATTAGATTAATAGTAAATAGATAAGCATGAAGAAACCGTTGGAAAACAAACAAGACAGAATACTGGATTCCAGTAAAAGAAAGAGATGTCAAACCAAGGTATAGACAGCCCAAGATACAAGACAGCATAAAAAAAAAAAAGTTCGATCTTCGATGTGACCATGACTAAATGAAATGAAAAGGAAAAAACACTGCTCATCAGATTAAACATATGCCTGAGTGAAGTAGTACGAATCCCTGAGTGTATATGGATACCCTGCACTACATGTTTAATAGGAAAACTTCCATGAATTACCTGCTAAAATGCTGGGGAACTCATTAATACTGATAGTTAAGCCTATTGCTAATGTATCTTAGGACTCTTAGCTTTCTCTTCTTTGTCAAGCTACTATTCAGACAGCTTTTGGGCTAGAGGGGGATAAGTGCTAAACTGCCTAAACCAGTTGGAGCATGGGGCTAAGCAAGCTGCTGCCCTGGTTTGTATAAGAGGGGGAAAGGTCACTAGACTAGGGTGTAATCACTTTTGCAATTCCAATTCAATCCAAGCGGCCCATGGCCAAGCTGCCATCAGGCTTTTCTGGGCAACAAATACTATTGAAACCCACAGGAATTTGGAATACAAAATCTGAATATAAATTCATAGTTAAATTAATTTTGGTTTAAGATTGCAGTTTCCAAAAATGTAAGCCATTTATCACAGCCAGAATACAATGACATTAAATCCTATTTGAATGAAAAAACTTGACACCAGCAAAACAAAAGAAGCATTTCTGCCAGACTAGATCATTGACTGACAATGGCCCTTGACTGCAGGACAGATAATAGGATTTGCATTAACTTTTGTACTGGCATATGGTATGACCAGATTCTAGAAAATATTAGATCTTAAAAGGTTGGCCACATGGATCCCATGCAACCTATATATCCGAACAGTTGGAGTAGCTTACAAGAAACTAAGAGATGTTTTTTTGACAATTTGACTAAAATGTAATGTTCAAACTTTCAAGTTTCATGAAAGAAGTTAGCAATAGACGCCCAATTTTTTAAGAGAACAGAAGACTGGTACTAAAAGGAAAGTGCACTATGACACAAATAAAATACCATTGCAGGTGATAATACATGAAACATGGGAACAAACCAGAACTAGATTGATTTATAAAGCTATCACAAACACAAACATTGGCCCAGTTCTAAAGAATTGAATGGCCTATGCTCTGAAGTCTGTATGATAGAAATTTAGTACCCCCTCTTAAAGAATGATCGAAAAATTGGTACAATCTTAAAGAATCAAATGAAAAACATGACAGTTGATGCCCCAAAATCCATCTGTTCCAAATTATAAGTCATTTTGGTTTTTCTATATATTAGATTACGCTATGTCCAGATACATACAAAGTTGGAAACAAAACAGGGTCATAGCAACCGAAATTGAACTGACAAACATCCTCCAAGCACCCAGTTTCACTGAAACAATACAAACGAGACTACCAGAGCAATGACTTCTATTAATTTTAATCTTGTGTCGCAAAGAAAAGAAGACAAGTGCCGATTGACAAGAGCGTTTGCTAGTTCTACGCTGTACTACACTCGCGTTCTCATAGCATACCTTGTCGGCGTCCATGTCCTTGGTGAATTTGGTCGGCTTGACGGCTCTCTTCCCTGCAAAAGCGAGTGGCAAACCATTCAAGCAAACAACCAACCAAATCACCACTGAAGAAGAAGCACACAAAGAGAGCTCAATCTAGGACACAGGGCGCCGCAGTCAATTCCCCCTGCGTACCTTTACGAACATGGGGCGCCTTGCCGTGGCGGTTGGGAGGGATGGTCTTCTTCTTGCTCTGCCCCTTGAACAGGGTCTGCTTCTGCGTCATCTCCGTCCTCTCCTGTCGCACGCCGAAGCCTGCGTTGCTTCTGCTATTGGGATCTCCAACGGAAGCTTCGCACCTTTCCGCTTGTCTCTGCTGCTACCGGAGATCGCTGCCGCTACGGTGGCGTATACCGGATGCGCCGCCACTGCCTAGGGTTTTTCGGTTTGGGAGGGCAGTTGTGGCTTTGTGGGCCGGAGAAGTTAGCAATATGGCTTGTGAGGCCCAAATCGTTTTTATATCGATCGATTACCACAGGCGTCCTAAAATCCTCCAGAAGTCCTTATGCATTGACCCCCCGGTTCATTAAGTTTTTTTTCACAACGTAACCATGTTGGTCGTGAACTAGCTGCTGTAGGTACCAAGTGTGAGGACCCAGCCCTCAGTGTGAGGACCGCCCTCATTTGTCCAGTGTGGTTGATTGTTATCCACCATATTTTTGGTATCATCTCCCCACCATCCATTAACTTCACCATGTCTTTTTTCATTCTTTTGACGTGGACCCTATATGTTTAGGGAAGATTATCTTTAGTGTTGTTGATGATCACCAATACCACTCTATTGGGGAAGAAATATTGTGAGCTTGATTGACTATCCTTATGTTGTCCGGTGTTTTATCACGACTTGGTTTTTAGCTAACATGGTTGGTTTATAGAATTGCAAATTCACTAAAAACTTCTACAATGAAATAAATAAATATGTATTTTAGAAAATAGTTGATTTGTATGTTTTGCCTTTGACTTGACACAGTGTCATATATATATCGTCCTAAACTTTGATCCATATTTCATCGAATGTTTAGATACATGTATGGAGTATTAAATATAGTCTAAGAAAATAAATAATTACATAATTTGTGAATATTTTGCGAGACTAATTTTTTAAGTCTAATTAGTCCATGCTTTAATAATGTTGTGCTACACTTAACATGTGCTAATGAGAGGTTAATCATACTTAATTAATTTGTCTAGCGGTATAGCGATAGAATCTGCAATTAGTTTTTTTATTGGTATCTAAACAACCCATCCGATATTCCGACGTGACACCTAAGAGACTTTAATCCCTTCGTCCAAACACCCCAATTCATCGGGCTGATGGAAAATACAACTTGCACCGATTCATGAAATGAGTTGTGTTATTAACAAAATAAATAAGTAAATAATTAAGTTGGATTCTTCTTCAGCTTCGGCATCTTGAAATCATACTATTCTTGGCTTCTCCTTGCACAAGGTGAATGCCGAGTAAATGACTCGAATCCATATTCGTAAATGACTCGATTCCATATCCTTCATCATAATACCATCTTTGCCTCACGAGCGTGAATTCACACGCTTCTACACACTCAGTATATATTATTCCTTCATCTTTTCTTCTCCAAAATATAAGACGTTTCAAAAAATTATAAAAAATAGAAAAAAATTATGTTATTCTTAATTTTTTTCTTATTAATAAAATAAGTCACGATAAAAAAAATAATATTTTATAATTTTTTTTAAATAGACAAGAGGTCAAACTTAGCATAAAAAAGTTAAACATCTTATGTTATAAATTGAATTGGGATGGAGGGAGTACTATATTTTCGACAAGAGTATTGGCGCATTTTGAGTCTGGTATTATATTCTTCGACAAGAATTTCCATTACATATTTCCATGGAGGTCATTCCTTCTATGTACACCCATGGTCACGGACCATATGGCCCTATAGTATATGGCTGTGACACAACTGACGAAGAACCCATATGCAACGGCATGGAAGAAATGAGTCATACCAACAAAGGCGATACGTGAATGAAGTCGATTCTCACATACTAGTCATACCAACAAAGGACGCAATACGTGAATGAAGTCGATTCTCACATACCCCAGTATCATCTAATCAATAAATTTCATGTTTGAACATTATCAAGCGCAAATTTCAATTTGTATTGTGGTGCTTAAAAACTACACTTAACCTGTCCCAAAAACATTGGGTTAATCCTCATCTTTCCTAGGAGACATAAAATTAGCAACAAGAAGACGACAGCATCATGAGCTCACGGTCGTATCCATCTTGGAGGCTTCTTCGATGCCCTTGAAGGCCACACGGAGCTTCCTCAATGAGGACACTTTCTTCCCGTTGTTCTCTGCCATGCCCGTGACATGGACAGTGGTGTATGGGACCTCTTTGACAAGCTCAAACATGGGAATGCTCAGGTTTGGCCGTGTCATCTGCTCCAGCACCTCCGGTGACTGCATGTACAGGTTGTTACCTTCGTGCGTCACGCTGGCTTTCGACAGCAGCAACTTGGGGTGCTCTTCAAGCATCTTGATGAACTGTCAATCAAGCAACAGGCTTTAGACAGATCAAACAGCAGATAAATGAAGTCGTTACAGGGACATGTTTGCATAAATGTATGCAAACCAACCATTTAGAGTTACCCTTGACTCCTTGAGCTCATATATAACATGTGGCAAATAGAGTAAATATCAGAAACCTACAGCTATTTGACATGTGTATGAAAAAGTTACGACTTATATGCCATGTTAGAAAAACTACAACAATTTTAGCAGTCTCAAAACCCTGCAGTCTTAAGACCTCCATATGTTCACTTCATAAAGCCATGTTGCATGCCATGAGGCCGAAAATAGTCATGTGCTCACAAAGCTGTAATTTTTTATACATATATCAAAATAGTTATAGGTTTCTGAATAGGAACTAAAACTTGTAGTTAATTGGTTTAGGATGATTGTGACCATAGATGCATGTGCATCTGTATATGTGCACAGTGCACTATAGATAGAATCAATACTTTTGCATGCTTAAAACATTTCATATCTATGTCCCTATGTCCCTTTCACAACTTCATCCATAGCATGTAATAGAATACATGAATCTATCTACAACAG
Organism: Chrysopogon serrulatus; assembly: GCA_015844335.1. Classification (NCBI taxonomy): domain Eukaryota; kingdom Viridiplantae; phylum Streptophyta; class Magnoliopsida; order Poales; family Poaceae; genus Chrysopogon; species Chrysopogon serrulatus. The sequence goes on along the minus strand of JADLZL010005939.1, from coordinate 55,565 downwards.
ACTAGCATACACAATTGACAGGACATGGAATATGAGGAGTTTTAATAAGGTAATCCAGGTGAAAGAAATTGCTATGCAATAACAATTTTCCTTCACTGCCATGGGTTTATAAGGTTTTGGCATTGCACTCACATCTGCAAGAGTAGATGATGTATCCAGCTCAACAAGGGTACCAGGCCCACATACAAGGCAATCTTTGTCTCTGACAAACTCAGTTACTTTAATGTGAGTTCCTTCCAGACCGTTGTACCTGCAAATAGACATAATAATCACTAGTTGTCAAACAGAGAATGTGTTGTTAAAAAAAAGGTTAACAGCAGTAGCCTAGCAGGATAAGAATTAACGTGGTTTGAAGAAATATAGTGATAAGTGAAAAGAGGACATGGACATCAAATCAAGCATATATTCAGAGTGGCAATGCAAAACCCAAATAATAAAATAATAAACTCAGCACCACAGACCTACTTATATTAAAAGCCTCTGCTGGATTTGAATTGAATTACAACTCATTTCCTTCAATCTAGGGAATCACTCGTGTTTTTCCTTTGACATGAACACACCAGGTTATGCACTAGCTTTTTCCAGTAAAAACACACATCCTATTTTGTGAAACTCGCCGAAATGTCTGAATAAATTTTTCCTTTCACATTATTCCCTTAACTGACAACAGCCCCAAGTCCACTTAAATACAGCCCCAGCAACTCTAAAGGCACAACACCTAAGTGTGCAAGCTCAGGGCATGTCTGGTGCCAGAGTGCTGGGTGCTTAAAAAACTAGCCTCCCCTAATTCAACACACACAAAATTACTTGATAAGTAGAGTTTACCCTAGAACCATAGAGAATCACTTTCACCCATAGACTCATTCTCTTAGAGAATCATTCACCACAGGATCAAGAGCAGGAGGAGCTCCACCAAACAAGCCCTAACTCATACCTTGACTCGTTCCATGCTATAATCCACCCTTTTCCAAAAACATAAATAAATAAATAAATGCTATAATCCGCATAAAGCTCAGATTCTACGTGCATCCATAGCTGCATGTGCCTGTATCTGTATGTATTTGATTAGTTCAGTGAAGTCTCACAAATTTAGCTGTTAATTATTAAAATGGGCTAAGTCTTGATGAAGGATTCTTCGTGCAGATGGTAGCATTTTGTAGTGGCGTGTAGGCAGCAAAATTGTTGACAAGGCGGCTTATGATGAGAATAGCATCCAAGATGAGTGAGAACCATTGTTTATTGATATTTTTTCTTATTTAAAATTCCTCTCGAGTTTCTTTCCATTTTTTTTTTTTTGATTGGTGTTTGGTATACTTGGTATCAGGATGACTGCAATAAAATCATTACAGATGGATGCTCAGTCGGATAATACATTCATCTAGCTAAGGACCACTGTTTCTCTCAAAATTTGCATGTGCATTATTTTGCCACGCATGATTGCATCTATATATTATATATTGAATAGTTATGCCAGATTATTGCCCAGATTATAGTGTTATACTGAGTATTTGCCAAATAAAAAAAATAGAGAAATAAGATTGTATGTCAGTTTTGAAGTGGCACAGGATTCAATTAATTGATGAAACAAAAACAATATAAGTTGTGAATGTAATCACTTGTGCTACTTGGGCTGTGGCTACAGCTGCAGCTGCATACATTCCAACTGCTGCTACTACAAATGTGTGCACCTACAGCTGCAGCTACAACCCAAATAGCACAGCCGATCAGGCTAATATTTAAAGAATCCATTGTCCTTACATTTGAGAAAACCAACTTTTACAGTAACTATGGGTTATGCAACAATGGAACTCACGTGAGATAGTTTGACACACTTTTGCTGCACCCAGAAATAAGCTTGAAGGCTTCCAATGCACAAGCAGCCGATATAATTGCATTTGTTGATGCAATGGCTGGGATTATATTTTTGACAACACCCTGAAATTCACAAAAAGTAGCGGTACTACATATGTCACTGTCCTATGAATAGACTTTTCAAGTAGAAAGTTATGCATCACATTAAAAGCTGAATTCCACTGTTCAACTAATGGAGAATTTGAACCAGTAGGCATATCAACTAAACATAGAACAAAACTGACAAGAGTATAACACTAACAAAATGAAGATTAAGATTCCAGAGTTTCAGACCTAGGCATACTAAAACCAAAGCATTATCCATAACATCCAGAGAGAATAAGTTTCAGACCTATTGAGCAAATTGCACTGAAACATTTATGATAAAGAATATGATTCAATTCTGTGGAAATTAAAAGGTCAAGTGCTGACAATTAGAAACATGATTGTCTAAAAAGAAACTGAGAAAATAGGTAAACTAAGAACCAGGTAAATTATGTAGAAAAAATAAATCGATGATGGAATCCATTTTGTGCACAAAGCAACAAATAAGCATATACGCCATAGCTATGGATGAAAATGGTAATATTTATCCGTTCGACCGGTTACGCCGTCCGTATCAAAGTCCGGATATTCAACATTAAAACCGTAAATCTGAATAAAAATCGCATATTTATGATGTCGATATCCAATTGTATCCTATCCGGCATGGTTGACACTATCCGTATTCGAATCCGAATCCGGACAGAAATATGAAAACAAATATGGTATCAGTAATATCCGTCCGTATCCGATGCGTTTTCATCCATAGCCATAGCACTAAAACCAAAGATAAACTGCTAAACAGGAGAGATTTCATCAGAACCAGGGTAGAGTATATGCAGTTAACTAGTTACCATATTGTAAGACATTTAAAACATAAGCAATTCCATTACTTAATGGAACTTAAAGAAGATGTACCCCTAATTTAGAACTATTCTTATACTCAGACCTTAGCTTTTTATATAATGCAAGCTGCCATAGAAGAAGATGATGAGCCATTCAGCAGTCCATTTTTCTTAATACCCAGGCCCAGATTCCTAGCCTCTTAGAACATGAAAATCAAATAGAACAGGATTGGATTGTTTAACATATTTACAAGCAAAAAGAGATTTAATGCCTTAAATTATGACTCCAGGGAAAACTCATGTTGGTGCACTATAATTCACCTATCATTGACAAATAAAAAATAATCAACTGGAGAACAGAAGAAGCAAAGTTTTTTTTAGATATTCTAAATCATGGGTAAAACTTTGTCGATTAACAGAAAACATACCTGTGTCAAAGAATATGTAACACCAGAAATACCGAAAAGCTCTGCTCTTTTAAAGCCTGTATATGTATGTATGTCAAATGATTTACAAGCAGACTAATAACACTAATAAAATAAGTTACATGACATTGCAATATAGATACCTCTGAATAAATCCACTGCATATGCTCTGCATCATCAGCATCAAAAGGTTTTCCAGAATGAACCTACAACAGTGAATATACAATGACAGTTAGTATTGTTGGGTCAGGGTCTGAAGACAAATAATGCGCACAGAACTACAGAAGAATAGTACCTCATCCCATTTGATCAAGTGAGCATACTCAATGCAATGAGCTGCAGTTCTTGGTGTCTCGGAGAGGGTACATAAAGGGAACTTAACCTGGGGAGGAAAAAGCCATATGTTGCATTCAAAGCAAGGTGTTTTTCCAGGTATAATGACTCTAGCATGTCCCTTGAAGCCCTCTGTTCCACCATCTACCATAGGTTTGACCGTCTCTTCGATTGGATTGTCATTTGAGTCATACTCTGCAATGCGAATGAATATATGGCACACCATTACGTTATGTGACATATTTTGATTTCTATATACTTCTAAGTATTCTCTGATCAACTGGGAAGTGCAAACTTAAAACATAATAAAACAACTGCATTCGAGGTCATGACCAACAATAACAAACAAATGTAATCTGCACTTAGGACAGACAAGTGGCTACATAACCCAAACCTTGAGTTTATCTGCAAAGCATCTTAATTATCACATGGCACACTAACAATTTAGACAGCTATAAGCAACATTGACCATTGATAGTTTAGGTTAGCATGGGGACAGGACACAATTGATTGCTGTCACGCTTTATTAATCTTAATTCATAAGTACGATGAATGTGCACCAAAAAGTTCATTCCAATTTTCAAGGCGTAGTGTTACAGCAAGTTAAGAGAGACCTTAAGGAGTGGAATATCTCCAAGGATTTAGTTTTGGACAGGAGCGCTTGGAGACTGGCAATGCAACGTGCCTGAAAAAGTCCATTTTGTGTCTTCCATTTTTCTCTTGGGTTTCATCTCTAGCCTACCCCAACTTGCTTGGGATAAAAGGCTTTGTTGTTGTTGTTGTTGTTGTAGTGTTACAGCAAGTCAGCCACAATAGCACATAACAAGGGATGTTCTAGACCTAATGCTGTAGTCTCCTTTTGAACCCTATTATTCTGAGTCAGAGAATGTATCTACCAAAAAAAATGGTATGGAAAAAACATACCTAAGAAACCACAAGCCACAGAATTGATATAGCTTCGAGCTTCAATTGAATCCAGACCAAGGACAATTATGTGGAACTGACTGTAGAACTCTATCTCTTTATCTTCAATCCTGCAAAAATGAGGGACAATGTTCACCCCATTAACTCGCTCCATAACCCTCTTCGCTGCTACTTCAGCCTTGGACTTCCCGACATCTTGAACTCTGTACAACAGCACAGCCAGATCCAGTTAAGACAATAAATATGACAAGTAAATAAATTTATATGTAAGCAGTATATATCATACGAAGGCACACAATAGTTGTGATTGCAACGAAGTGAGATTTCATATTACGTCACGACAAAAAAAAGAACAGAAATTTTAGTCTCAATGTGAATTTAGAGCGAAGAATTCTTTCCCAGCTCACCAAGGAAATTTAGTGTCTTTGTAAGGATGCATTTTTCTAACATTGGGTGGAGGACAGTAAATCGTGTCTGGCAGAAAATACACACCTTGCAGCAAAGATCAGTTTTTCGATGTATTTTGGCAAGAGATGGACATTTAGGGCCAGTTTGGATAATAGAGCTAATTGCTAGCTAGCTAAAATTAGTCCTAGTGCATCCAAACAAGAGGTGGGCTAATTCTTTAGCCAAGTCTTCAACTAGTTGTTAGCAACTAGCTAGCCAACCTCAGGTAATTGGGGCTAATTTTTAGGCCAACTAGTAACTAGCCCTAGCAAATCCAAGCATGCCCTTAGAGTGTCAGTGTGGCAAAAATTCCATAAACCCTATCATCTCTCTCCAGCTCGCCAGATATATAATCAACAAATGAGAATCCACTCGCGGAGGACAATGGGGAACGAGTAGGGAGCGACGACCGTACGGACCTGAAGAGGAACTGGCGATTGAGGTTGGATACGTCGATGGTGTCCATATCGATGACGTGCAGCTTCTTGAAGCCGGAGAGGGCCAGGTCCTTGAGGAGCTCGCAGCCGAGCCCGCCCGCGCCCACAACCAAAACCTCCACAAGGCTCCCCAGTAGGTCTCGCAGCTGCGCGCGCGGATCAACCAATGAGACCAATTACTTAGGAGTAAAAACGCGAGAAAACAACGGAGGAGGAGGAATCGAGGGCAGGGCCACTCACGCCGGGGCTGGGATCGAAGGAGGCCTCCACGAGGTTCCCGGGGCGGGAGAGGAGCATGTCGAGGTCCCGCCACCGCTCGGGTTCCGTCGGAGCCGGCTGTTCCGCGTCAGGGGAGGCCATCGCGGCGGCGCCCGGGGTTTGGCTCGCCTTCGAGCAGCGGGTACCGGGGAGGAGGGGTGAATCGGGCTGCTGCGGCCCTGCGAGCTTTGATGGATGTGGCGGAAGAGATTCGGAAGGGAGGAAAGACGGGAAAAACCCAGGACCTTCTCGTGGACGCCCGGGATACGTGATGCTCTCGATCAGACGGCTGAGGTGGAAGTTGGGCAGCCCGGTTTTCTCAAACTTCTTTGGATTTCTCCCTAATCATCAAGTTTGTGGTCTCCAAGATGCTTACACGCATCTATATCAACAATAAGCCAATCATTAATTCCAACCAAATTCAAACTCTTGTTTTGCAAACATGCAAAATTCTTCCTTGACAAGTTTAAACTGTTAAGTCAATGTTGATGTTGAAGCACTCTCAAGTTACCTGTTGAAAAAGTTATATTAAATTCGCGATTGTAATAATAAACTTAGTCAACTTTTTTCTAATGCAGTTTAGTCTTAACTTTTCAAACTTCTAACTCAAATTTTCAGAATATCAAAGTTTTTACTAAAGGCTGTAATCCTAATCACAACTGAGTCATTTTATGTTGTTTGTACCCTAGCTATTAGATTCAGTGTAAGTGCAAGGGTCCGTTCTTGTTTTTAAGCTCTTCTCCTAGCTATACAATGGATACATGATCAGGTCTTTTTAGGCCTTGAATTTACTTAATGATACTCCTCTCATCCAAAATTATAAGTTATTTTTAGAATATTATAGAGTCAAAGTTTTTTAATTTTGACTAAATTTATATAATAAAATAATAATATAAGTATCATTAAATTTTTTATTAATTATACTTTTAATAAAAAAATTAAACTTAAAAAAATTGACTTTCTAAGATTTTTAAAACAACTCATAATTTAGGACGGAGAGAGTAGTAGGTCTCACCTAGCCTTTCAAGTAAAGGTAACATGAGCACTCGCGGATGAGCTCCAGAAAGTTGAGTTTGTTCTAATTAAAAGAGAACGAAATAAGGTTGTGGCTATTTTTAGCAAAACATGTTTGTAGAGACTTGTCTTCAGCATTATAGTTATGGTTTGGATATCTACTTGATTTTGCTGTTATTTTATTGGCAAATGATGTAACCGCTCGCAAGAAAAACTAGTTCGACCACAAGTCTAGCACAGTCCATAAACAGGGCAAAGGTGTCGTCACCTTAGGTCCTATTTGAATGGACTAGACTGGTTGTTGTTAGTCATGGATAAAAATTTAACCAGCAAGAAATTAGCCAATTAGTTGTTAGTCCTTGCCTGTTTAGATCCTCAACTAAAAATTAGCTCTTAGGGAAAAAAAATACCCTCTCTCCTGCTTTTCTCTCTCGCCATATTAAAAAGAACGAATGATAGAGATGATTTTTTTATCTAGCACTTTTTAGCCGTTGTTAGCTTTAAAGGACTAGGTTTGATTAAGCTTTAGTCCACCCATTAACCCTTCTATTTAGATCTTAAAGGTCTAAGTTTAGCAACTAGTTATTAGCCCATATAAGATCTAAACAACCCTTTAATTATAAAGTTATTCAATACATAGAACATTATGTTTCCACCTTAATCATAAAGGCCTCTATTGGGTAAAAGCATGTTTCTAGCCACTTTGACATCATACAGGACACACAATTTTCTGGTAATACAATATATAACAAGATGTTGATTAAAAAATAGAATAGTTATTTATTATCTTTTGCTATCTTTTAGAGATGGGCTGCGTTTGCTGGTCTACTTTTTGGTTAGATGAAGCAGCTACTTTCAGTCGGCTGGTCCGTGTCGTAGCTACTTTTCGTTGTCTGTTTGGCTAGAATCTTTAAACCAGCGAACAGATCCATGGTCTTTATTGGCCTGTTTGGTTTGCAGCTAATTTTTGCTATGCCAACCATTTCGCAAGCCAAAGTTAGGTAAGAAATTTTGCCATCAATTTGGTAAGCAAAATGTGAGAGGTTGGTTAGTTTTGGTAGCCAACCAAGCAATAGCCAAAATCATGGCTAGCTAAATCTTTAGTTTGACAAATTTTGGAAGTTAACCAATCAGGCTCTATATGTTTTCTCACAACACGGTCGAATATATAATAATTTTGTTCTCCGATCCATTATCCCTATTTGCAGAGAAAGCCAACTACAAATAGTACATTGTATCAAGATTATATTCATGCAAAAAATTACATCTACATAGAGCAAAATATAGCCACAACTCTAGATTAAACGTGTCTTAATTTGGTTGTGTAACTATTTCTCATAGACTTATGTAGAGCATCTTCAACTCCTTAAAATAAGTTGTTATTCTTATAACTTTAGCAAAATCACAAAATTCCTTCTCCAACAACTCCTCAAACCAATTTGCTATTTTTCCGCACTTGCTATCTCGGGGGTCGCGCACGCGTATTCTTCTGCCTTGCAGAGAGCCAACTTGCTATCGCGCCTCGGCGTGTACCCCGCCCGGGATCCCACGCCGTTGGGGTCGGGCGAGGACGCTTGAGCCGGCGGCCGGCGTCGGGCTCTGGGCGGCTCGTGGGCGGACCCCGCTGCTAGGGTGACGGCGAAGCGAGAGCAAGCGGCGCTCGCGGCGCTGCACCACGACGTGGTGTCCGACGGGCGGCACACTGCAGCTTTCAGCGGGTGGCGCGGCGGCGTTCCATGCGGCGCGCCAGCGGGCGGCTCGCGGCTTGAGCGGTCGTGCACGGAGCCCCCGGAAGGACGCACAACCCCATCATGGCCATCGCCGGCGACCTCAAAGCCGAAAAATCGGCTGGGCCGAGAGTCCCTGCTCCGTCTGATTGAGAAGATGGAGAGAAGGGCATCCATGCAAATAGAAGCTTTTTACCGTGTTCACTTTGTAAAACTGCCAGAGAGAAGAATTTTCTGATTTGGGTTTGATTAATTACGAGAAAGTTTTGTGTTCACTCTGCAAAATAGCCCCAAGAAAAAACAAACCACGCTTGTGGTGTTGATTTTAATTTTACTAAGTTAGAATACCAAATCGTTGGAGAGAGCTCTTTTTTGACTTGCCAAATAAAATAGCAACTTGCTAAAACTTAAAATTTGGCAAGTTATTTTTATCAAGTTGTTAGATATACTGTATACAGTCACCTTTAACTATCGTGTAATTATTTCTTCTCATAGAACTGTATAACTAAGTTATTGTCTGCCGTCACCCTTAATTATTGAAGCAACCCACAAGGTTATCTAGTACTCATCATTTCTCACTAAGTCTCCACGTCATCTCTACTATGTGCCATACTTTTAATATTTAAATATATTAACATATAAGCAATCTAAATGCACTATTTGTTTGATTATCTATTCTTCTAATAATGTGATCAAACATTATATTATTTTTCTCCTATTAGCTTACCAATTTTTTACCAGATTTGATACAACAAAATAAGACCTACAAATAAAATTTATGAATATTATATAGTAATGTGTTAATGCTATATGTAATGGATAGAACCTCGTTGCTAAGTGCTACAAGATCTAGTGCACCGTGCTAGTGACATAGGAGCTTACTCAGGGTCAGCAGCTTTGTGCCGCACTAGAGTGATCCAATATGCTTTGGTTGATTTTTTGTTCACTTTGAATTAGCCTACATCATCTCTCTTTCTAATTTACTTTTAAAAAAATTCCATGGCAACACGGAGATACACTTCTAGTTCTTTGTATTTGATAGGAATAGAGATTTTGATGAATAAATACACTTCAATAGCTTCTCTAGTTAGATCCTAAAATATTAACATTCTCTATTTTTAGATTTATTTTGATAAAAATCTCTATTTTTAGATTTGCATAGATGATTTCTTAGAGTGACACATCGTTGAAAGACCAGAAGACACAAAAAACTACTTTTTATCCAAATAGCTTGTTTAAATAATGAGTTTTTTGAGAGTTAGAAAAGACATCAAAATCGTTTTTTGCTTAAATAGCTTTTAAAATAATGACGTAGAGAATAAATTTAAGAAAATCTATGATTAGACCATGACGATGGCACGAGAATACGAGATAGTCTGTTTTTTTACATCCGTCTCGCCCGTGACTCCTTCAGTCCCGGTCTACGGACCAAACCAAAACCCAACCGCCGGCTGGCGGGGCTTATCCGCACTCCGACCGGTGCCACCTCCTCTCAGCTCAGCCCGCTCCCAGTCCCTCCGCGGTCCACTGCCGCCTCGCCATGGAGGCAGCCGCCGCCGCCGCCTCCTTGTCCCCTCCCCGCGTCGCCCTCGACGCCCGCACACTCTTCTCCCCGCCCCGTTCCCTCCCCAGTTCGCCCTCATCCCAGCTCCGCCTCGCCGCGCGCCCCCCCGCGCTCGCCGCCGCCAGGCCGCGGTTCCTGAGCCCCCACCGAGAACCCGCCGTCGACGGCGGCCGCGGCGCCAGGGATGTCGTCGCGATGGTACGGTCCGCGCTTGGCCGAGCTCCGGGGAGCGAATTCGGCGTGTCTGGAGTGCGATAATAACGCCGGTGTGTTTGTTTGTTTGTTGTTGCCGCCTGCAGGTGGTGCCGTTCCTTAGGGGGACCGCGTGGGAGCAGCCACCGCCGGATTTAGCCTCGTTCCTGTACAAGAACCGGATCGTGTACCTGGGGATGTGCCTCGTGCCATCGGTCACGGAGCTCATGCTCGCCGAGTTCCTCTACCTCCAGTACGAGGACGCCGAGAAGCCAATCTACCTGTACATCAACTCCACTGGCACCACCAAGGTCTGGTGGTGCTTATGATTCACCTTTCCTTAATTTTCTTGTATGACGATTATTACTTGGTTGTATCAAATGAGCGCAGACGTAGATCAGAGCTCACAACTGAAATGGAAACGGTACCTAGGAAAACAATAAACATGATAAGGCTAGGAGCTTGAGTTTTTTGACAGACATATGGCTCCAAAAACCTTTTGTAGGCTTGAGTTGGACATCAATTTTTAGTTCTTTGGATTTTTGGTTCTTTAATCCTTAGCTTTGTACTTTGTTCACCTAGAATATATGCAAATGTATCTGTTTTCTCACCCATGGAACACCAAGTTTCCTAATTTTTTGTTGTAGCAACTTATATCTAACAGTCACAGATTATTCCTTGTTCTAATTCAATCTTCATATCCTCTGATATGCTTTCTCCCTCCTTTCTTCAGAACGGCGAGAAGTTAGGTTATGAGACAGAAGCTCTTGCAGTATATGATGCTATGAGGTCAGCTTTGACATACTATGTAGTATGTACTGCTTTCTTGTTCCTTGCAAATCTATTGCTATTCCTAATCCCCCTCTTAATGACTTCACTTGGCTGATGCTTTCCACATGTTCTCGATGTGAACTTGTATTATAGTTAGCTAAACATGCCTATTTTTGTGGCTGCCTGGCAAGCATATGGCCTGAAAAACTCAGACTGAACTAAATATTTTATCTTCTATGTAGATTGGAGCTCTTTTGTATGAAAAACAATAGCTATTGACTCCATGCCACTTATAAGGAACGTGCCTATTTTTATGGCTGGCAAGAATGTAGCTTGAAAAACTCGACCGAACTCAAATATTTTATTTTTATGTAGATCAGAGCTCTTTAGAATGAAAAACAAGCTACTTAGTCCATGCCACTACCCCATTTTCACATCCCACCAATGCCTACGTACCGACTAGCCCCACTAGAAACTACGAACTTTGTCTATGACCAAATAGTATAATTATAACACTTGTCCAAGTTCTCTTCGGGCCAATTCCATGTTTATTGCACTCCATGTCAAGATGCTACTTTGTCCATTGATTTTTGTGCCAGTACTTTTTTATCCATTCTCATTACTTTAATATGTTGTTAGTTAAAGCTATTAGAGCTCAATCGTACTTATATTTCTAAAGTAACATATATAGTGGAATAAAGTGTGAAGCGACATGCTTGGTGACTGGTGTTATATATGACTAATTGGATGTCTGAGGTTTTCCCCTTCTATAACTGTTAAACTGATAAGCTTTTACAAAAAGTAAGGCCAGGTGCCTTTGATCTAATAACTGTTAAACTTCAAGATAAGAGCTCAACACATTAGCCTATGGGACTTTGCTGAGGTTTGAAGTTCCCCAAAATTTTGCGAGTCACACAGAGTGACTTTGAAGTCTAGCACATTAAACACTACCCGTATAGTTAATAAATAAAAATTAAGATGTAATGTTGATTCAGCTTCTTATATTTTGTCCCCTTGTACAAAATAGAATAGTCCATTAGTTGTGCCTTCTTCAGTGATTCATACATGCATTACTTGTAGTCTGTTAACTTCCCCTCGTTCAATTGGCACCATGCCAGCTCTTATCCCTTCTTCTTTTTTTTTTCCCCTTTAAAAAAGAACTATGGAGTACTAACTCAATATCTCTACCTCCATTGCAGGTATGTTAAAGTTCCTATTTTCACTCTGTGTGTCGGTAATGCATGGGGCGAAGCTGCTTTGCTCTTAGCTGCTGGTGCTAAAGGTAACCGTGCTGCACTTCCATCATCGACAATAATGATAAAACAGGTTATTTCTTTTTCTTCTGTTGATATATACAGATTCTAATTTCTTTGTAATTTGAGGTTAATGCTCATGCCACACAAATAAGAGTAACATTATACTGCAGAATGTACTATGATCTTACACGGTTACACCCTTGCTCCAATACTGTGCTGCACTTCCACATAATTTGATAAAATATGTGCAGTATCATTGGTATTTGTTTGCTAATAATGTGAAGCTAGAATATCTTACCATTGTGATATGCAATGTGCAGCCAATTGGTCGTTTTCAAGGTCAGGCAACAGATGTTGACATTGCAAGAAAAGAGATTCGAAATGTCAAGATAGAAATGGTATTTTTCCATCTCTTGTACAAATAAAGAATATTTTGAGGGCATATATAAATAAAGAATTAATAAAATTATCATGAATTTTAAACTAATCTAGCATCGCTAATGCTACCTTGTTTTGAGCATTTGATATTATTGCTCCACATTTTCAATGTACAAACATAGAAAGTTGTGCTTGTGCAGTGTTGAACTTATATTTCATCATTTCATTCACTTCATTGGTAATTGGAAGAACTATTGAGGAAAAATAAAATGACCATCCTACTATCGTTAATACGACCATCCATTCATCCAACTTTTTCCTAGTCTTGAAGTAACTCTTTTCAGTTTCCAAATACAGGGAGGCCACAAAAAGATCACTAATTGCTATTCATGGTTACTGGTTTAAAATGAGATTGTGTTAAGAAGAGTTTGTACATTGGGAAGCCATCTTTATGGTTTCTGGCTCATAGTAGTAGTCATGTTCCCTGAGAAACCTGGTTGTGCAGGGGAACTATGGTCCCCATGCTGCCTTGCTCATGTTCCCTGTATGTATAGAATCACGATGCAGTAAGAAGTAATACCCCAACCCCATCCCATTTATTTTCTAAAAAAATAAAGCAAGTAAAACAAACCAGAAGGGGAGAGAGAGAGGCGAGTTTTTGGGTTGGGGGTGGGGGGGGGGTTGGTCGTCCCTACCCTGGCTCACTAGCTTTATGTTTTATGACTAGATTATAGAGTAATTGTTTTACGACCCACACAGGTGCTAAAACTTTTGACCAACCTTTGTTCGAGAAAAAAGAAGGGGCTTCCATTCTATGGATAGTGAATTGTTTTTTCTATTTTAGGTATTATCTAATTTGCTATGATCTTATGTCCTCAAAATAAGTGAGATACATGAATGTGGAATTATGTACTTCATGTTTATTTTTTTCACTATATTCCTCTTGATGTATATAAGCCATTTTCATCTGTAGTAATTGATCACAACTCAATTTTTGAAGTTATCTGAAACTTACACCAAAACATGGTAGTGTGTACTGTGTAGTGACCATGGATGTTGAGAACAGTACTTTGTCCTAATGTTAGTGAAGCCTGAATCTCTTCTTGGTGTAATTTTGGGTTGTTGGCTTAAACACAATGGATCTAGTTTGAATATACAGATCTCAGTCACTTTGCATTGAAAAATATATCTGAAAACTGTAGCCTAGATATTTCCTTGCATGAAACTCAGTTGTTCTTGCTGCAATTCCTAATGGGGTGAGGAATTTCTTTCAGTATACAATTTACTGTCTTTGCATTCAGGTTAAGCTGCTGGCAAGACACATTGGTAAACCGATAGAAGAGATTGCTCAGGACATCAGGCGTCCTAAATACTTTAGCCCCAGTGAAGCTGTGGATTACGGCATCATTGACAAGGTAACAATCACCATAGCAGACCAGAAGAAACTACTCAATCTGATCCGACAACAACTGATAGTAAATGCCATGTTCTACAGGTGATATACAATGAGAAAATCCAGGAAGATGGTGGTGTTGTGTCGGAACTCAAAAGATCAAATTTGATATAGTGTTCTTTTTTCACAAGTAGACACGTCTTTGTATGTTTAGTGGTCATTTACATGTGTTTGAGTATTGAGTAGTCACCACTCAATCACTCATTAGCTGGCTAGAGAGGTGTAGAGCACATAAATGAGTAGCCAATGCAATGAGCAAGCATTTCTTTCCTCTACCATTTCAACGCCATATCGGCCTTACCAAATGGGCATGCTGAAAGATGAATTTTGGTATGTTGTTGAGCGCTGGTGCCCTGTTTGAGTGCTTGTTTTAGCTTGCAAGGGGAAGCATATAGCTGGATCGCGGATATTTGGCGTGTGGCTCGTTACAGTCTGGACCCTGATTATTTCAGCTCAGCTCATAGATTGTAACAGCCTGCATGTAGCAATCCACAAAATTGCTATAAAGCAATCTGGTCCTAATCTCCATAATTTGAAGCAAAGGAAATATACAGAAAATTCTTAGGGTTTGAATTATATATGGAAAAAAAAACTTATGGAATGTGTAGAATTCTTATGGAATTGCATGCTCGTAGACATTTTGGAGAATTTCTAGCACGAGGTGCATTATTTTGAAAAGAAAAATATTTGTCTAACTCTTCATATTCTTGTGTTTTCTATCTAAGCGATCATTCTTGCAGTTTTTTTTTTTTTTTTTTAATTGGCTGATTTTGCTCTGGGTATTTATGTATTTTTTGTTAGTATCCCCTAGGATTTGAGGTGTTTTGGCAGTTTAATCCTGTGTTTTCCTAGTGTTGCTTGCACAGTTGCACCTTGAAAATCCTGTATTACAAATAGATTTTTAAATATACTTGTGAAAGTTACCGGTTTGATAGATTTGCTGCATCATGGTGATTAGTGAAGCATGATAGATTTTGGTCGAGGAGACTTTTACCTGATTGCAGCAACATTAATCCGATTTGTGTTTCTTCCAAAAAATATTTTATTTGCATGATAAATGTTGCAAAAAAGTGCGATTGGTGCAAAAGGTTGGTTGGTATACAATGTTTGCATGCTTATGTTTTGTTCAACTTCTGTGGCCTATTTGGTTGGTGACCTCGACAAACTATTGGAAACTTGAAATTCTCTTACGGTGCACTACCGTCAGGGAAAATAAAAATATTGGCATGAAAATGTACGTATGGTCATAAAAAATAAAAATATTGCCATGAAATTTCTTACGGTGCACTTACCGGCAGAAAAAATAAAAATACCGTCAGAGCTAGCTCGATAGGGGATAATTCCAGTTTTGCCGACATTGGTCGGGGAATTTTAAGTTTTCAGTAGTGAATTGTCTGCTAAAAATATTGTCTGAAAGTTGCCCTGATAGAATCTGTCTGGCCAGGTAAGTTAGTTCATAGTTTGTTTGGTTGGAAGCCTGCGTTTGAGAAAGTGATAAGAGGGAATAAAACAATAATGTGTGTTTAAATGGCATCGCATATGATTTCAATCTATCAAAGAAAAGATGGGGAAGCGCTTGATGGATTATTCTGAAAAGTGTATGTCACTAGGGGCAAAAGAAATCCTTATCAAATCCGCCGCACAGGCTCTACCAACCTATATTATGAGCGTTTAGACTATCAGCACCGTGTGCAGCATGGTACGGTAAACTATCCGCAACACACGCGCAGCCCGGTGAATTTGGCGACCTCTAGGGGACTTCCAGTACCACAGTCTGACAAGAACAGAGGAGAAAAAGGTAACAGCATGCAGTGGGTCCCAAATTTTTTTTGCTAAAACATGTTATAACTCAAAAAAATACTGATTGCAGCCATTAAATTCGCTCAATAAATCCTTCAAAACTAGATCACACACGAATATGTTTGGATCAATTTATAGGTACAAGCCACATTATCTTGGTTCGAGATAAATTTGGCGCGAAACAGCGATGATTAATATAGAGTAGTAAAGGATGATGAGTGCGGATAGCTCAGCCCCATCTCATCGCACGCGGCGCAGACCGCGGTCACGCCACACGCTCTTCGTTCGGTAAATTTGCACACAGAAAGATTCTTGGCCCAGCCCACACGGCCCCATGCACAGAAAGATTCTTGGGTGGGCCCCTCACTAGAAAAATATATTATATCTCACAAACTAAAATCCAAATTAAATTCCGACTAGAAAAAGCGGCGCTTTGCCACACCTCATTAAAACACGTGGTGAGCAAAATAAATATTACTTATTTATATTGTTTAGTTTGTTTGTATACTATTTAGATGCAAATGATTTTTAAAATTTTCTCTTTTTCTATATTATTATTTGTTGTTTTCCTATTTTTCTTTAAAATTTAAGGATATAATATATTATCCTATTGAAATAGAACTATTATATTTTTTTATTAAGAGAGAGGAGTATTCCATGTGTAATTATTAAGAGAGAGGAGCATTTTATGAGTAATTTAGATATAATAATATAGGTATCGTATGATAGATTTATATTTATACAAATTAAATTCTATAAAAATATGTGATACTACATATTTAAAGTGTAGTGCTAGTTGTGTAGAGCTCAACAAACTTGGTTTGGTATTTTTCTGATTTTTATTTGATTTGTTATGATTTTTACAATATTTTAGCCGGTTTAAATAAATAATAAATCCGTGGAAAATGGAAAAGACCATCGGGCTCAATTCGCCCAACGCCGAATGGCTATGCGGGCGAGGCCCATAACGTGGCTGAGAAGCGGCTGGACGGGCGGGTTGATTTCCAAGAGTTGGAGGGCTTTTTTGCAAGAATATATGAGAGAGGGAGGTGGACCACGGGTTGATTCGTATAAAATTGGAGGGCGTTTTTGCAAAATGGCCGGAGAAGGCACGATGAATTTAGATCCGACGGGCCGAACGCCCGTGGCGTGGCCTTCTCATTTGCCCGAGCTTGGCTCAGGTTTAGAAAGGTAGAGATTACATCATTAAATTCGTTTCAATAAATCCTTCAAAACAAGATGTCACATTGATATATTCAGATAAAGTGACAAGTAGACCTCACAGTGGATAGAGGATGATGTAGAGGATGTATGAGTGCGGAAGAATTGAGTATAGAGGAGAGAATCTTGATGATTAGGCCTTTTAGAGGATGAATTTAGAGTACCACGAGTGCGGATAGCCTTAGACAGCCTACTCCCTTCGTCCCAAAAAGGATGATGTTTTGGGTGTTCGTGCCACAGGTTTGACTCGATTTGTAGAAAATATGTACAATATTTATATCTCCAAATAAATTTGTTAAAAAACTAGATCTAAAGATCTTTCTGATAATACTAATTATGATACTAATCGATAATATTTAGTATTTATAAAAATTGCCGGCAGTCATTTTTCGGGAAGCGAGAACGACATCCTTTTTGGGACGAAGGGAGTATGTGCAAGATCCTCAAAGCAAAATATTACCCGAGAGGACACTTGATAGGTACCTTTATTCCGTCCCTAAATAAGTGTCGCTTCGCTTCCTGAGAAACAACTGCGGTAATTTTAATAAATAATAAATATTATCAATTAGTATCATCGAAAAGATCTTTGGATCTAGTTTTTTAACAAAATTATTTGAAGATATAAATATTATACGTAATTTCTACAAATCAAATCAAACTTGTGGCACGTATCCCATGACGACACTTATTTAGGGACGGAGGGAGTACAGCATTCTGCTCCAACCCCTCCTCAACATGGCAGGCGATCTCACAAGGTTTGGAACTGCGGAAGAAGGGCATTATTTGGCGCGTTGGGGATGGATGCCAAATTCGTATATGGCGGGATAATCCATGGATACCGAGGGAATACTCACATAAGGTAACCACACCCAAGAGGTAGGAATTGATTACACTGGGTTTCAGATCTTTTGAATTCTGATGGCACAGATTGGGACCTTAACAAGATTTGTAGCATGTTCAACCTAGCAGACAGTGAGGCCATCTCCAAAATTAGGCTGTCATCAAGAAGAACTGAGGACTTTGTGGCTTGGCAAGCCGAAAAATCTGGAGTCTTTTCTGTCAGCAGTGCCTATAACATAGCTTTAAGGGAACAATTTCGCGATGGAAGCTCGGCCTTAAGTAATAGTCCAGAGGGTGACAGGAAGCTATGGGGGCAATATTTGGAGTTGCAAGGTGCCCCCAAAAGTCAAAATCTTCGCATGGAAATTGAGCAAGGATATTCTGCCCACAAAGCAAAATAAACATAGAAGACATCTGGAGCCTTCACCGTCCTGTGATCTCTGTGGAGTGGAGATGAGCACGAGTCCGGCCATCATGCAGTCGTCTGGTGTCCCCATGCTCGTGCCTTGAGGGAAGCTATGAGACAGCATTGGGCACTACCAGCGGAAGGTCAATTTAGTTTTTACTGGGAGGGACTGGCTCTTGCTTCTTCTACGGTTGCACAGAGGATCAACGATGTTTCATTCTCCTGATCATTTGGAGGGCATGGTATGTTGACAATAATTTTGTTCATGACGCAGGTCCTACAGTTGTGCCAGACTCGGTTGCTTCCTACTCAGCTACTGGGAAAGCTTAATTCATGTGCAATGAGCCATTTCAGGTCTTGTTCTGTTGTATGCCAAACTAAAAGGTTAGAGGGGATTGAAGAGAAATTTGACTTGTAAGAGATTAAATCCCTCTCAATCCTCTCTAACCCTCTCGATTTAGGATGCAACCGAACAGAACCTCAAGGGGACGCCAGCAAAGGCAAGCGGTCTAGGCTTCTCGAAACTGTAGGCGGCACAATGCTCCCCAAGGTTCGTACTGGCTGCCACCACCATCCGATTGGATCAAAATCAGTGTAGATGGTGCGTTGTCGATCAGGGCGAAGCGGGAGTGGGGACAGTGGCTCGGTACTGCAACGGACATGTAATTTTCTCGCCTTCGAAATACCATAGCAGGTGTGGCAGTGCTCCCGAAGCAGAGACCTTAGCCTGTGTTGAAGGCCTTGGACGGGCTATAGAATGGTCACTACCCCAACAGATTATTGTTGAGACAGACTGCGTGAGGATAGTCAAGGCCATGAAGAACGCGCAGAAGGATAGATTAGAGATCAGCATTATCACCAAGGAGGCAAAGGGGCTCACTTGTCTCTTGAACGAGTAGAGCATTTTCCACGTAAAGAAGAGAAAGGGAATCAAGTTGCAAATGCTGTTGCTAGTTTAGCTAGGCGTAGAAAAATAGGCTTGTGTGGGGGGCGCGTTGTTAAGCAAACACCTGCGTCGTGCTAGTGTTTAGCTAATAAAGCTTTCTCTTGACTCGCCAAAAAAAAAAAAAAACACGATTTGCGTTTCTTCCAAAAAAATATTTTATTTGCATGATAAATGTTGCAAAAAAGTATGATTGGTGCAAAAGGTTGGTTGGTATACAATGGTTGGATACTTATGTTTTGTTCAACTTCTGAAAAAAAAAAAACACAGCCTGTTTGGTTGGTGATCTGGACAACTTGTCTAGTAAAAAATGTTGCTTGAAAGTTGTCTGGAAATCTGATAGAATCTGTCTGGTCACAGAAGTTAGTTTATAGTTTGTGTGATTGAAAGCCTATGTTTGAGAATAGTGATAAGAGAGAATAAAACAATAATGTGTGTTTAAACGGCATCGCATATGACTAATCGAACTCTCAATGATATTTTAGAATACTAACGACTTACATTATACATTTTTGAACTTATAAGATTAAAGTAAATATTTATACTTATAACCACAATATCTCTTTTTACGTATATTTAAATTGAAATGAGTGAGAATAAAATAAAATAAAATAATCATAGCAGTCTTTTTTTTTTTTTTGCGACGAAAGAACGACGTCATTTGCCTGATTTGATGTGAATTAGCTAATGTGTAATCGTGGCCGTGTTAGCCTTCACAGAAGTTACGCTATGGCCAGATATGATTTGTTAACGTGTAATGGTGGCCATGAGCCCACGCAAGTTCGGCGACTGGTGCCAGGCGATCATTTTCGTCGGCCTGGGAGAGTCATTTTTGTCTGGACCAGGAAGTTTCTCGGGATCTCAACCAAAATATTGTCAATATGCAGGCAAAAGTTCCAGGCAAATCTTATTTAAATTTAATACTCTTTTATATGCGGCAACAAATTTGTGAGAGGAGAGATTGTAAAAAAGTCCCCATATGTGTATGCTTATTTTTACAAAAAACGTCATTTATATTTAATACGACTCTGCAAGCAGGCGAAAAAACGCTGCCCAGATATTTTGTCATCGAAAAGTTCCAGTCCACATAGAAGTTCCAGTCCACACTTGCACACATGACACACGCATCTGTGATATGTCCAATAATGTTGCAACGGAAGTCACCACGACATCCGATGCTGCGGTGCGGGAGATAGATGCTCAGATTATTTCGCTTGAGATAAAATTTACGTGCTTTGGATGAAAATAGTGGGAACAGCCGCAGCGTGTGAGGGCGAAAACAACTCAAACTAATATTTTTTTTACGGTTTGTCAGGAAACCTTGAGCGGTTGAGCAGTCCTCGATCATTGAGGAAGTCGAAAGCATTTCTTCAGTACTCCCTCCATATAGAAAATAAAAGTTATTTTGGATAAGGTTTGAATCAAATATTAAGAACATAAATCATAAATAACTTTTAAGTTGTTAAATTTAGAAATGTGAAAATCATATAAATAGATTTATCTTGAAAAATACTTTCATAAAAATATAAATATGTCACTTTGTGATGAATATTTTTATAAAAATATAAAGTCAAAGTTATACCTTAGAGACCGTGTCGTTGTCCTAAACGACTTCTATTTCCAATATGGAAGGAGTATATTATTTTTAAAAAGGAAATGTAGCAGAAAATGGCATGACGAGAGGTGTTTGGATCCAGAGCAATAAAGTTTTAGGATGAAACATTGTATGTCTTATGAGATGTTATATGGGGTGTTTGGATACTAATAAAAATAAATTATAGAACTCACCAGCAATTCGCAAGACGAATTTTTTAGGCCTAATTAATTCATCATTAACACATGTTACTGTAGCACCATATTGTCACATTATGGACTAATTAATCTTAAAAGATTCGTCTCACAAAATACTCATAATATGTATGATTAGTTATTTTAGCCTATATTTAATATTCTATGCATGTGTCTAAAAATTCAATGTGATAGGAAAAAAAACACCTCCTACAATAATCAGCAATCAGCGTATCCTTGACTTGCCTCTATAATACTAGAAAACATGCAGGTACTTTCTCAATCCCTTTTTCACCGTGCTTCTTGACTTGGCCTCTCTATAATACTAAGAAACATGCAAGTACTTTCTCCAAATATATATAAGAAATAATATTTATGATATAATTAGTATTTTTCGTCTGTTTACTTTCTTTAAACCGGTATCCCCAGTATGTATCTGTTAAGTTGCTTTCTTAAAAACAGAAGTTATCCTCTTTTAAAAAATAAAAAGATAATCAGTAGTATTCATAGATATAAATGTTACTGATATTTTCTATAAACTTTTGATTAGCATAAATACCATAGTGATACTTAAAAGAGACTGAGGGACTATATTGCAATGAAATCAAGTTGAACACTAGGTTGTTCTCATTTTTTTTTTTACCTCAGAAACATCACCTCCGAGCCTTCGCTCCCCAAACACTAATAAATGTGTTTGTGCATTACAATCCAGTATATTTCGGAATCAGATTTTGTACCATCGTCCAATGCAACTTCTTCTATTTTTTTTTTAATAGTTGAGGCTAAAATTTAGCTCACATTATATTAGTTTCTATAACAGTTAATTAAAGGTTTGATAAAAAATATACTACTCCATACTCATATTAGTTAACGTTTTGGACAAAATTTGGGTCAAACATTGGGAACATAAACTAACAATAACTTTTAAAATATTTAGTTTGAAAAGGTGAAACTTATATGTATAGATTCACTTAAAACCTACTTTTATAAAAATAATTTTATTTTTAGTTTTCTTATATATTTTAATAAAAAATAATGGATAAAATTAGATTTTAGAGACCGTATCTTTGTCCAAAACGTTAACTAATATGAGTATGGAGGGGGTATCTCACTTATTAGTCCTACTGTTTGAACGTATTAAAACAAATTTTAACTAGCTTTTATAGCTAGCTAATAATTAGTCCTGGTATCAAACAGATTAGTTTAAGATAAAAAACAGGAAGAGTAAAGTAAACAGAGCCAGTATAAACAATTGGAACCAAAATTGTCAGCTCCAACTGTTCCTGCTGGCTTTGTAAGAGAAAGAGGAAAGAAAAAGAGTTTTAGCAATCATAAATAGTAAAACACCTTTTGGAGGGGGAAAGCTGGAGCTGTCCGGAGCAGCAGAGATATATGGCACGGCGCCTCGTCCTTCGTCGTCTCCCCTGTCCCGCTGCTCCCGCAAGGCAGCGTGCGCAGCTGAGTAGGCGTATGTGGCTAGTGAAAGGACAAAGCAACATCCATGGAAGCTGTTGTGTTGAGCGCCACAGAAGGAGCGGTAAGGATCCTCCTCGGCAAGCTCGCGGACGTCCTCTCCGACAAGTACAAGCTTCTTCGTGGCGTGCGCGACGAGATCCAGGAGCTCAAGGACGAGCTCGAGAGCATGAACGCCTGCCTCCGTGACCTCTCTCGCAACGCCGACGACTACAATGAGCGGGTTAGAAACTTATGGAATCCTTGAACCTTCCCCTGTTGAACATGTTTTTTTTCCCCGAAACAGACGGTACATATATATGCACTCACAGCAACTTAAAAAACTCTCTTTATGTATTTTTAATTTATAGATATAAATAAAATTTTGGTGAAAAAAATACTTTCGACAATCTCTTTAATTAGATTTTTAAATACAGGATCTGTTTAGTAGGGCTTTGGTTTTAGCTAAAATAGATTCTCCTAAAACTCCACTTCTGAAGATTTATCTAAGGAGTTAAATCTGTTTTTTTTCGTTATTGAAAACAGCTTGTCATTCGGATGAAAGGTTTAAAATATCCTCATTTTCTTTTTTTTCTCTACTTTTATTTCTTACTCTCTCCGTCTTAAATTATAAGATGTTTGATTTTTTTTGGCACTAAATTTGACCACTTATTTTATTCAAAAATTTTATAAATATTATTTTTTATCATGACTTATTTTATTAATGATGTTTCTTTAAAAATAATTTAAATTTGATAATATTTGTATAATTTTTTATAAATAAGATGAATGGTCAAATTTGAGTTTAAAAAATCAAACGTTTTATAATTTAGAATGAAGATAGTATTATTTATTTTCTCTCTCTTATCACCAAAACGCACGCAGACACACGCTCGGATATCATCACCGTATCTCCATCCTCCGTATCGTCGCTTCCCTGTTCCTCTTCCCCACGCCGCCGCGCATCCTCGGACTTCCCCGCGCCGTGGCCATGGCTCCTGGCTGTTCCCGAACTGCGCGGGTCGCCCTGCCCCCGCATCTCGCCGCTCGCGCCGCTGCCTCCGCTCCCCGTGTCGTGGCCGCGCGGCCGCAGCCTCGCCCCAGCCTTCACAGCTCCCTGCTCGCGCCGCCTCCGCCTTGCGTCGTCGTCTGCATGCTCAAGAAGGGTATTCCGGGGAGGGCCCGCATCCACAGAACCGGAGCCGGGTGAAGCTACGTTTTTCCTGCTCCCGCGGTGGAGTCGAGTCCCAGAGAGCGCGTTTTCCGGACGAGGTGGAGCTGGAGCAGCGTCCTCAACCCCGTTTGGTAAGAAAACTGCTCCTGGAGCTGTACCAAACGGCCCCTATGATATGCTCTATTGTTCTGATTTTCAAGTTTGCCAAAGATGGAGAATGAGAATAAAACTCTCTATAGACAACGCATAAGACATAAAAAAAACTGGTTGACGATGCCAGATATAGATAAAAAAATGATTTTTTTTACTTAAATAACTCTCCAAACAATGAATTAGACCATAAATTTTAGAAAGACACATGAAGATGCTCTCATGCCTATAAATTGTGTTTATTTTCACTCCGGTATTGTATCTTTTCATCACATGACATCGGCTATACTTGTGACATCCAGCTTAGTTTAGAATCGATCTTAACTAAATCATCTGGATTTGGCTCAGTTGTGGTCATGTTGGGTTGACGAGAATGTGAGACCTTTTAAGAGGGTTATACTGACATATGGTCATATTTGATTTGCCGCATATATACTGACCTATCCTAATACAGAATCTCCATCATCAACGGTCCGTAACCCTCAGCACCTTCGGTTTTGGTTTTCTTTGTGAAAGTGGGTAGTGATAATCATGGCCATCGAAGTCGATCAGTTCTTTTAAAAGGGGTTATATGTGAACTCAGTCATATTTTGATTTGTGCCATGGTGACCCATCACAACTGTAGAATCTTCATCACCCTCGGTTTGTAACCCCTCATCAACACTGATTTTGGTGAAAGGGCGCCATGACAAATCATAGTGATTCCTTTTGTATTCACTCAATTGTGCTTGAGTAACAGGTACATTTTTTTGTATTCACTCTCTAATGAATATGAGGCTCTAAACAAATTTAAATGGAAAAAATTCAAATTAGAACCATTTTTGGTAATCGATGGCAACCTTAATTAGCAAAGATACGGAATTAATTGAGATTTCAAGCTAACACTTCACACAAGTGTAAACTTCTAACTTGGTTTGAGCCTAGTGCTACTTATCCATAGTAATGAAGATCATGTCATATGTTGGATAAATTACACAAGACTTGACTTGGTAGTGTTAACTCTCCGTATATATGTGCTTAAATGGTTTGGTTTCAAGTTTGTGAATATGCTAGATTGAAATTTTTGGAGAATCTATAACTCCTATAATCCTAACCCCCACTTGCCTATTTCTCAGCCTTCTGATTGGTTGAGAGCTCAATGCTGACGTCATCCCCACCAACACAGAACCCTCGAACCCACGCCCACGGTGTAAAGTGTGAACGCTCCCCCGAAAACTGAAAATAAAAGGCCGTGCTCGCCTCCTCCCATCCCTTCCGTTACGCGACTTTAAAGCCAGGTGCGGGTGCGGCTCGACGACGCCATTATTACCCAACCATCTCCTCCGCCTCCACCTTCCCTTCCCCCACATATGCGTCCCTCGCTCTCTCTCTCTCCCTCGCTCTCTCTCTCTCCCTTTCTGCACTGCACTGCACTGCAGCTGCTCTGTACAGGGCCCGACCGACGAATCGACTTCTTAGCTGGCCTAGCCTGGCCATGCATCAGCGGCCGGAGTTCAGCTTCCCGGGCTCGCCGGCGCGGGGCTGCTGCTGCTGCGAGCGCCGGCCAACCCGATGGCGCCGCGGCACGGGGACGAGGAGGCGCGGTGGCTGCAGGCGTCGCTGCAGGCCTCGCCGGACCCGGACTACATCTCCAGCTCCGGCGGGTCCGGCTCGGGCACGCCATCGCCGCAGCTGTGGGCGCACGCGCACCACCCCGCGCACCACCAGCAGCTCCACCGGCAGTACCCGGCCTCGGCGGGCAGCTCGCCGTCGCGGGCGCAGGCCATCGTGGGGTACCGTCGCGAGATGCTCGACCTCGGCCGCGGCCTCCCCGAGTCCGCCTACGAGCTCTCGCTCCGCGACATCGTCGAGCACCACCACCCGTCCCGCCCCTCGCCCCTCCCTCTCCTCCTCCTCATCTGCCGGCGTCGGCGGCTAGCACTGCCGGACACCGCCACGCGAGCAGCCGCGCTGTCCCCGTCCCCGCGGGTGCGCAGGAGAAGGACGAGCCCGCCGGCGCCAGGAAGGACGCCGTCGCGGCGGTGACGGGCACCGCCGACGTTGAGGACGACGGCTGCAGGCAGGGCGGCTCCAGAGGCAAGAAGCTGGGGAGGAAGCAGAGGACGATGCGGAAGCAGCAGAGCCGGAGCATGGAGCGCAGCGTCAGCCTCGACACCGGCCTGCTCATCAAGCTGTTTCTCCCGCTCTCCATCGGCGCCAAGAAGAAGGTCTTGCCCAAGCCCGACGACGGCAAGAAGAACAAGAAGAAGAAGCTGGGGAAGAAGAAGGAGGCGGCGGCGCCAGAGGAGTGGTGGACGAAGAGCGAGTTCAGCGAGGCCGCGAGCAGCAGCCGCACCAGCAGCACCGGCAGCAGCAACAGCAACAGCAGCGCCGCCAGCATCAGGAATGCTGCCAATGGCGGTGGCGGTGCCAATCCCAGAGCGCCAGCCCGGAGTTGGAGCAGGTAACGAACGAACTCCTTCGCCTTTCCCCCCTTAATTGCTTTATTCATGTTTTAGTTTAGCAGTACATCAGGTGGTTTGGCAGATTTTTTTTTGTTATTTCTTTAGAAATTCATCTCTTTTTATCGAAATGAAAATTACACAAAATTTTAAGCAGGGCATCAGGTGGTTTGGAAAAAAATGCTTATTTCCTTAGAAGTTCATGTTTTTTATTGAAAAATATACAAATTTATTTCGCTGGTTCTTGGATTCTTGGGTTGGGGGAATTGCAGTGCAAATTAAGGTTAATGGATCTTCTTGCAAAAAGGAAATAAGTTGGAGTAGAAAAATGCCATTTAAACAATTTTAGTTCAGGAAGGAACCAACACATTTCAATCTCTGTACTGTTCAGTTTTCTTTGAGAAGGAGAAAAGGGAGAGAAAATTTTGGTTTTGGCATTAAAGATAGAATAGAGATAAAGACAAAGGAAGTTTTTCAGCAGATGCAAGAGAAGACAAAACTCTGTTCTAGAAGAAATTTTATTTTTCTGAAAAATGGAACAAGCAATCTTTTTTCATCTCAAGCAGCTGTTCTAGACTTGCCATCTCTCTGTTCAGCAGACCACGCAGCATAAGTCTAGAAGTTTTGAATCTGTACCTATTTAATTACATGCCGAGATCAGACTTTGTTTCACCTGCCATTTAACATGGGTTATAGGATTTATATGATTTTAACTGAATAAAACTAGATCAAGCCTTATTAAAATCCAACATCAAGATCCGTAACACAACAAAACTTCTTATCTTCAAACTGAATTGCGCAAAAACATGAAAATCCATTTCCATATTTATGCTGTGCATCCAACTATTACTTAGAACCGATAGAACACCCACTACAGGCACTGCTCAATTATCCATGCGAGATCCTCTTGGCGGTTCAGTGACGACGATTCTGTCCATGCGAGAGCCTCTAGGTGGTTCAGTGAACAACGATTTTGTGGAGAAGGTACACTCGCGCTCCTCTATCTAATAATACTAACGAATACGAATTCTATTGATTTCATTTTCCTTTGTGGCCTTGCTTGGGTACTCTTACTGTAATACAAAGACTATTGTGATTTCCTTATTTCCTTTAGTTTTAGATGGTAATTTGATGGCTTCGTTGCTATTGATTTTTTACTAATGGGCTCTGAGTTTTCACAAACAACAATATGTTTTCTTAACTGATCTCTAGGTGGTTCAGTGACGATTTTGTAGAGAAGGTATGCTCCTCTATCCAATATTACTAACGGATAGTAATTCTATTGATTTCATTCTTCTTTGTGGTCATTGCTTGGGTACTCATAATGCATTACAATGCTATTTTTCCTTATTTCCTGTAGTTGCAGATTGTAATTTGACGGCCGTTGCTGTTGATTTTTATTCCTGAACATAAAAATAATGGTACTGGAAACAATTAATTAGTGACAGCATCACGCAGTGAATGTGTAAATCTAAAATTTTGCTTCCTGCATAAATAATAATAATAATAAAAGGTTTCTATGATCAACCATTAGTTGGCACACGTCTCAAGGCTATATTCCATTCTACTGCAGGAATAAGCAATCGTTCTCACTCTGGTGGTCATTTGTACATGTGAGTGCAACACGATGCATTTTTATTCCTTCGTTTGTCCCTTAGAATTCGAATTCATGCTTTTTTTTAATATTCAGCACAGATTACTATATTATGCAATGTATGATGCATGATTAGTTAATATATTATAGATCTCATATTACCTATCTACTACAATCTGAATGTTGTGTCGTTACAAGGCTCATAGTTTTATTTTTTTTAGTAGATATATAGTTCAGTGTAGGTTATTATTTTATATTATCTCCAAATTAATATGTCCTCAAAAAGCAATGATGAACGACAAGCTTCTCCCATCATTAATTAGTCAGGATTTCTTATATGACCTAACTCACAGACTACAATTTTGTCTAATCTTGCATCCAGGAAATTTCCGTCGCTGCACTTTAGTCACTTTCAGGTTTATTGATCTAGCTTATCACTTAACCATGCTATTAACCTCATGGATAATGATCTCATAATATTACATAGCCTTTTAAAAAACTGGGTGGATGCTTGCCTTATTAGTTATATAGTCTAAACCTCATGAATAATGAACCTATGTGGTTCTTTATGCTGAATGTAATTCAAATTTCTCTTGAAATACCCGCAGCAACGCGCGGGGAATCCTTCTAGTTAGTACTAAGGGAGCCTTCACATCAGGGAGAGTGGACTATAAATGAAGTGCTCATCTTTTTTGCATTCTCAACTTAGATTTTTGGGTTGAACCAATTGGTGCATGTAACTCGATAGCACAGAATTGAATTCCAACACACCGACTAAAGAAAAATAAAACATCTAAGGGTTCATGATGATTTGTATGTGTATATTTTTTTTTTCAGGAAAAATCCAAATTACTATCTTCAAGTTTGGTCTATGTCCAAAATAACCTCATAAACTAGCATTAGGTTCAATTTACTCCTCAAGATATTTTAGTTGGTCCAATTACGCCTTAACAAGGTTTCCTTTTTTTGTTTCTCCATGTATAACTTGTGTTTTTATTTTAAATTCTGTGATAGAGAACATCATGTTTTCCACACATTTTAAATCAGACATTAGTTTAGAGATTTATCTGGACGGGGGCCAAATTTGAGAGAGTAATTAAGACTTTTTCCTTTTCTCAGACACCATCAGCATATATGTATATAAGCTACATTTAAATTGGATATGTTGCAGACAAGAACTTGGATGAAACAAATTAGGGAGGTTGCATTTGATTCAGAGGATTGTATTGATACATTCTCGTATCACATTGGCATCCGACACGGTGACAAAAAGGTTCTTGGGCGTTTTCTTGGTGTCCATCCCTTGAGGACAATGAAAGTTAGGCACAGCCTAGCCATTGAGATCCAAAGCCTCAAAACACGTGCACAGAAAGTGAGTGAACGCAGGCTGAGATATAAGCTAGAGGCAGCAGGGCCTACCTCTAGTTGTAACAATGTATTACTTCCGTCTTCCTCCTGCATTGATCTGGATCACCGATTGTCTGCGCTCAACATTGACGAATCTCGCCTTGTGGGGATGGTTGATAAGACAAAGTATGTAATCAAGATCTTAGAGGAAGGTCATGTGGCTGAGCTGAAAGTGGTTTCTGTTGTTGGTTTTGGTGGAGTGGGCAAGACTACCCTTGCGAGGACTGTCTACAACAGCCCACTAGTGCAAGGAATTCAGTGTCGTGCTTTTATAGCCGTGTCGCAGAACTATGATCTCCGGGCACTACTTGAGTCTGTACTAAAGCAGCTATTACGAGGGTCAACGAACGCTGAGGAAGCAGATGCTGAAGATCCCCTTGGAGGCATTGAGACGTGGGACATATCCAAACTCATTAGACAGTGCAGAAGTTATTTGGTGGATAAGAGGTACGCCTTTGTTCTTTCTCAAATTCGAATCTCATAATTCTAAGATTTGTTCCTATATATATGATCCTGTTAGTGCATCCCTGGTTCAATTCAAATCAAAATTCTGATACCCTCTACCAATTGTAACAAGTTTTTACTCAACTTTCACCGATGATGAAGCAACTAAAAATTTGCTAACATGGAGCTTTCAAAAAAAAATTGCTAACATGGAAATATGTCTTGACACACTGTAACATTAACCACCATAACTGTATGTCTTTTATCTACAAAGACAAAAGTAACTTATTTCAGAATGTTGTGTAATCTTGTTTACTCGCATTTTCTGCAAGACAAGAAGAATCTTTTCTAGTGTGCATTAATTTTGATTTCTGCAGATTACTGAGCTTGGTAACACACTATTCATGGAACAACCTGAAATAGGTTTTGTATATGAGCTGCTTTCCCTCGTACAGGCCCACCAGTCATAGTCACAGCAAATGCTTTCCAATGCCTCTTCAAGCATAGTAAAAAATCTCTTTGTATATTTCTTCATTTTTTTCATGTGCTTCTTGTTCATGCTTATTGTAGGTACTTCATTGTTCTTGATGATATCTGGATGCTGGAAGCATGGGAAAAATTAAAGATCGTTTTCCCCGGTAGTGACAAGCGGAGTAGGATACTAATTACTACACGGTACCATCATGTCGCTGAAAATTGCTGCTCTTATCCTCCTGACGATGTTTACCGCATGGATCCCTTATCTCGTGAAGAATCCAAACAGTTATTCTTCAAGAGAGTGTTTCGGTCTGAAAAATGCCCTTCCCAATACCAGGATTTGTTGGATATCTCTGAGAACATACTAAACAAATGTAACGGTTTGCCTCTAGCCATAGTGAGCATAGGAGGGATGCTGGCTCGATCAAAAAATAAGACAAAGGGAGAATGGCAGAAGGTATGTGATAGACTGATGGGGTCTGCCTTAGAAACAAATGGCACGTTAGAAGGAATGAGAAAGATACTCTCTCTTGGGTTCAATGATTTGCCCTATCATTTGAAGCCTTGCTTCTTGTATCTTAGTGCTTTCCCAGAGGATTATGAGATCAAAAGAGGACCCTTGGTCAGACGATGGGCATCTGAAGGTATCATTGGTGGAATGCACAGTTCAAATCTGGAAGAGGTCGCTGGGAACTATTTTGACGAGTTTGTCAGTAGAAGCATTATTACTCCCACTCATATTGGTAGCAGCGGCAAGGTGAGAAGCTGTAGGGTTCATGACATTATGCTGGAAATAATCACCTCCATATCTATCCAAGAGAATTTCATCTCGCTAGTAGGAAATAATCGCCAAAATGAAACAATAGGGCATGACAAGATTCGACGGCTTTCCATCCATGCTGGAGGTGGCAACAGAGAGCTTTTTCCTGACAGAAACTTATCTCATGTTCGCTCTTTGTCAGTTCTGGGTTGCATGGAGAAACCAATAAACTTGATTTTTTCTCATCTAACACTGACAAGGGTGTTAAACCTTGAAGGCTGTCCTTGGCTGAGTAGTCAAGATTTGAAAGGCATCTGCAAAATGCATCTCTTGAGGTATCTAAGCCTTAGACACACAAATATTTCGAAGCTACCAAAGCAAGTGAGGAACCTAGAAGAACTTATGACATTGGACATAAGAAACACCAATATTAGGGAGTTCCCGGCAGCCATCACTCAGCTCCGAAGTCTTAAGCATCTGCTTGCAGGACACTATAAGTACTATACAAGGACGCACCGGGTGAAGCATCCTTACACAGAGGGCGCCGTGATGATACCAGTCGGACTAAAGAATATGAGTGCACTCCAGCGAATCTCTCATGTAGATGTTTCATCAAGTTCCCGTGCAATGTGTGAACTGGGAGAGCTGACTCAGTTGACCAAGCTTTGTGTTACTAACTGCAGGGAGAAAGAAAAGTGGACACCATTTGCTGCCTCCTTGGGTAAACTGAACCACTCCCTCCGCAATTTGTCAGTAGGCCACATACAGAATCAGGATCATGGGCTTGAATTTTTAATGGACCTAAGCTCGCCCCCTCTCTTTCTTGAAAAGCTATACTTTTGGGGAAGAGTAAGTGCTCTGCCTCCATGGATTTCATCTCTCAGTAACTTAGTTGACCTATCTCTCCGAGAGAATTATTTGCAAGCTGGACTGTTGAAGACATTAGGTAGACTTCCTAGCCTTTTGTCTCTCAAACTGTATGTTGGTTCCTATGTCGGAACAGAACTACGCTTTGAGCAGAACCTATTTCCCAGGCTTAAACAACTGATGGTAGATAATTTAGCGAATCTCGATGATCTCAGCTTTCTGGGAGGTGCACCTGCTCTTGAGAGACTCACACTGGCCTTTTTCAGAGTGCCTGTAAAGGGCATCTCTGGCATCGATAACCTTCCGAAGCTAAAAGAAGTTGAGTTTTTCAGCAGCATTGTTGATTCTGTTGTGGAGGGGGTGATAGCTGCAGCCAGGGTTCATCCGAATCATCCGAGAGTTTACAGAGAGGATCGACCCATGGAGGCCTTCTAGATATATGCATGCATGGTTGATAACTGATGTAGGTAAACGTTTCTTTCTCTCTTCCATACTCTAAGTTCTGCACATTTCAATGTCCTTCATGTCGAAAGGCAACTAGTCCCAATTTCTCTTTCGACTTAAAGGGTGAACTAAATTTGAGATTTAATTTGCAATTTATTTCAAACTAGCAAGGTCCTGTTGACGATCCCTCGGAGTACAGGAGCTTCGCATGTTCTCTCGAGTACCTCACCCTGACGTGGCCTGACCTACAGGTCTTCCTTGTTTATTTATGTATGATCCTCATGAGCTTTCCTCGCATCGATCAAGCGGAATTCTACGTTACGTGAAGGGCTCTCTCTCTCTCTCTCTCCTGGCCTTCACCTCGACGTCGGCGCCTTCAACTCCCTCATTGTCTACCCCGATGCCGACTAGGCAGGCTGCTCCGACACATGGTGCTCTGCCTCTAGGTTGTGCAACTTCCTCGATGACAATCTGGTGTCTTAATCTTCCAAGCGCCAGGCCACCCACTCTAGTGCAAAAATGGAGTCTCGTGTTGTTGCTCATGTCGTGGTAGAGTGTTGTTGGCTATGACACCTACACGAGCTATACATCTTGATTTCTTTAGCGACGGTTATTTACTATGATGAATTTTTTCTTTTGTTGATATATATTCTAATTTCTTTGTTATTTGGGACTAATGCTCATGGCACTCAAATAATAGGAATGTACTGTGGTGCTGTTTGGTTAAACTTGTATGTAAACGCAAATGTAATTAAAAGGCACTGCACTGGTAATGGTATCAATGTAATAAGTCACGAGCTTGTTTGGTTTCTAGAAGGTAACTTGGTGGATGTTTGGATCCAATGATAAACACTTAGCCTGTGTCACATCGAATGTTTTATGGGGTATCATATGGGGTGTTTGGAAACTAATAAAAAACTAATTATAAGAATTTTTAAGTATAATTAATTTTTCATTAACATATATTTACTGTATCGCCATATTATTGTCAAATTATAGACTAATTAGACTTAAAAAAGATTTCTCTCACAAAATAGTCATGCAATTAGTTATTTTTATAGTTTATATTTAAGAGAATTGCTCCGTGGTCCTTCCAAAAGATTGTGCACGAATCTCAAAGCAGCCGTGGAATTTGTTTTAATTAATTTCGTCTTGGGTTTTAAAATGGACATGGCCCTGCCCTAGCCCTAAGGAACCCCGGCCTATGTGCAGATGATGTTTGGATTTGTCCGTGGTCTGCAGATGTATATTCATTGGCAGATGAGTCCGCCACGTGCTGCCATTTGATTTTCCTCCCCTGGCCGCAAATTCATCACAAGCTGCCACTGAGTACCCGTTGTCTTCGATTTGTGGCGGCTTCATCTCCCGGCGTCTTCGCGGCGATCGCCGGGACGGGCACCAGAAACGAAATGAGTTTAATTTTATCACACCCGACGAATGCCGATTCTTTTTTTATTTATAATTCAGTGCTGGACTGCCGCCGCCGCTCGTCATCCCCTCTCTCGTTCATCTAAATGCGTATGGAATGGATCCTCGATGAGCCGGCGGGGAAGCTCGACATGGCAGACCACACACCCACCACCGCCGATGCTCAGAGCCACCACCATCTGCGTGTCGTCTGCATAGACTGGGGGCAGAGGCAGGTCACGGGCTGGGTCACTGGGATTGGGCAGGGTCGGCCCAGAGCTTGAGACCCAACACGATTTTTTAAAAGAAAAGTACATTGATGCTTTAAGATTCATGCATCTATTTTGGGAAGATCCACTGGAGCATAACTCTATATTTAAGAGTCTATATATGTGTGTATAAAGATACGATGTAACAGATAAAACTTTTGCTCATTTTTTTTTAAATTTTTTGACAGGATGTTCGGCCATGTTTATTTCCTCCGGACACTTGACCCAGGCTTCTTTAAAGGCCGTTGTATGAGCCAGGATTGAACCCTGGCAGGTCAGCTCCACCCCCATCCCACTATTATTAATACGACCATCCATTCATCAACTTCCTTAATCTTGAAGTAATTTTGTCACAAAGTTGCGAAGCTGCGAGCACCCACCAAGGCACCAACACGACACGTTTGACATTTCAATCAAAGCGAAAGCGAGCCTGCAGGCCTGCACCTGGCGTGACATGGAATCGCACCCGCCGCTCAAATCGAGCAAGAGCGGCGGCAGCAACTGTGGAGCCATGGAGGAGGACCGGCTGAGCAGCCTCCCCGATGATCTCCTCCACGCCATCCTCCGCGACCTCCCGCTGAAGCAGGCCGTCCGCACCAGCGCGCTCTCCCGGCGGTGGGCGCGCCAGTGGCTCCGCGCTCGCCGCCTCCCGGGTGCTCGACCTCACGGACCGAGACTTCGCCCGCGGCCAGCCGCCGGCGCGGGCGGCGGCCACGGTGAGCCGCTGCCTCCGGCTCCACGCCGAGCACGGCGCGCCGCTCGACGCGCTCCGCGTGGCGCTGGCGTCGCCCCCGCCATCAGGGGCGGGGCCGAGCGACGGCGCGGTCGAGCGGGACGACGTCATCGGGTGGGTCGCGGCCGCCGTGAGGAGGGGCGCCAGGGAAGTCGCGGTGGACCTGCGCCTGACGCCGTCGCAGATCGACGACGACGACGACGCGGTGTTCCTGGAGCTCCCCGGCGACCTGTTCCAGGCCGCGAACTCGCTGGAGCGGGTCGCGCTCGGCGGGCTCAGCCTCCGCGCCGTCCGGCTCCCCGCGGCGGGGCTCGCCGGCCTGCGCTCGCTCTCCCTCAGCCGCGCCGGCGTCACCGACGAGGCGGTCCGGGCCATTCTCGCCAGCTGCGGGGCTCTCGAGTCCCTCACCCTCAGGAGCTGCTCCCTGCTCACCTCGGTGAGCGTCGCCAGCGAGCGGCTGCGGGACCTGCAGCTCCTGGGCTGCCGGGTCGTGGAGGAGGTCCGGGTCGCCGCGCCCGCGCTGGAGTCGCTCACCATGTACAGCAACGTCTGCTGGCGCGAACCGGACGGGCAGAGCTGGCAGGAGCCCTTCCCGGTTTTCTTCAACTTCGGCAACATGCCGGCGCTGCGGGACGCGTACCTGTCGCACCTGGGCTGTGGCGACTACAACACCGTCCACGACAT
Organism: Chrysopogon serrulatus; assembly: GCA_015844335.1. Classification (NCBI taxonomy): domain Eukaryota; kingdom Viridiplantae; phylum Streptophyta; class Magnoliopsida; order Poales; family Poaceae; genus Chrysopogon; species Chrysopogon serrulatus. Next base: position 20,347 of record JADLZL010005939.1, on the reverse strand, counting down.
GGCCTACCCCGGTCTGTACCACGTCGTCGCGGATGCCCGGGTCTTGACGCTTTGTTCCATCGGCTTGCTGGTACTGCCGATATCTATCTCATCTCCCTCACAAATACTTCTGTAGAATTCAGTGTATATGCTTCAGTAGACACGGATGGAAGAAGATAACAGCTAGCCTAATCATGTACTCTTGCCGGCCGGTCAGCTTCTTTACCAAAACGGCTGGGACGAGAGCGCATTTAGGGACATGCCGAGGCTAGAAGAGCTGCAGCTGCTGCTGGCCTCCCCAGAGCCATGTCTCTACACGAACAACGAAGACCAGGAGCATGTGTCCACTTTCTTCATGCTCACCCCACTTCCGGTCCTCCAACGTCTCTTTCTCCGTGTATGTAAAAAGCTCTCTCGCTCGCTTTCTTGCCCAACCTGAACTTTGATGAGTTTGCAACTCTGATCTGATGAAAAATGTCTTCTATCTGGAACCGAATGCATATGCTGAATCTATCTGCAGTTCCCCAGCGATCATCCTGGATACGGATCGAGCAGCTCGAGAAGGGCGAGGTACCGGGACGACAAGGTCGACGACGCAGACATGGCAATCGAGCACGAGGTCGTCCTTCACCAGCTGACTCTCATCAAGGCTGTGAATTTTAGGGGGACAAAGCGGGAGCTGCGGCTGCTCACCTTCTTCCTGAAGAGGGCCCCTAGCCTGGAGCAGCTGGTGCTGGTCACGCCGGGAGGAGAGGAAGCTCCCGCAGACGAGCAGCTGAAGGCCATGCAGGAGCGCGTGTCGGAGCTGCAGAGGTCGTCGCGCGAGGCACGCGTCTCCGTGTGCCGGCCCAAGGAAGACGATAGCCCGAACCATGCGCACACCAGGTTCTTCCACGAGGATGAGTACGCATGATGCAGGCACCGATCAGGCACCATTTTACGATATATAACCACCGCAGCTCTGTACCAAAAATTACAGAAATTGAAGTGTTTATTGATCGCCCTGCTCTACTCTGTTTTATCGTTGTAATACACTGTTCCAAATTATAAGTTATCTTAATTATGTCATTGTGTCTGAAATCAAACTTTCGTAACTTTGACAAACCCTATAGAAAAATGCATAAAAATACACAATATCAAGCAAAATTTATTATAGATACATTATGAATTATATTCCGATCAACATTTATTTGTCATTTCATCCATTTCAAATTATAATAATTTTTAACTTTTTCTAGATACATTGCTTTGGCTCATATTGATCTCATTTATTTTTGGCCAATAAATGATGAGGTGCAAAAGAATTATTTTTCCATTTTATTCAAAGAGTGGTATCCTATATCCGCTACCTCGATCGAAGTATTAAGGGTAGAATAAATAGAATAATAATAAATACAAAAAGAAAATCCTTTAGTTATATAAGGGGTAGATGTAGCTAAGTGGATCAAGACAGTGGAATGCCTTGTGAATCCATCATGTGCGGGTTCAATTTTTGCAGTTTTCCTGTTGCATTATTACAAATTAAAAAAAAAGCAAATTTTCATATTCTTGGTTACTTCATCTTCAAGCCATGAGTTGTGTCTCTTCTTATCTTGTCTAGGATCCAACTCACGATTGATACTCATAAGAGGCAAGCATAACTGTGCATGATTGTACGCCCAACGACGATACAAAATTCGATTTCAATATATACATATATGATATGACTATCACTTGAATCTTCGAGTCATGAGTTGTTACGAGTCATGAGTTGTTCCTACATGGAGCCATGAGTTGTTACTACATGGAGCCATGGGTTGTTCAGGTGACCACGTAAAAAGATGTATGATCTATTACAACACATGTACATATTTGGTTATTTAATATTATATAAAAGATTAAAATAATCTAACAAAATGAACATACTATTGACCACCTTGGGGTTGGAATTTTTCCAACCCTTTCCTGACCCTTTTTTTTTGTATTGGAGGAAAAGATTTTTTACAACCCAACTTTTTTATTTTTTTGAAATGCCCATAAAAATATTCCTATGAAATTCATGCATTCCAAAGGGAACTTAGATGTTTCTTATGTTTTATTAATATTTAATGCTTTATGGGTAGAAATTGATGTGATGAAATGTTCATTTAATCACCATTTGTGTGATTTGTGTGATGTCGTGTAACCATGATAAGCTACTACTTCCTCAATCCTGTAATACAGGCATACAACACATTCAAACATTCAAATATTATACCCAGATGTAAGGGATTTTGGGAACAAAAATAGCTTTGTGTTAAGTACTGGCATACATTTGGTAGCATCTCATTATGAAATATAGAACAAGGACACACACTATATTATTGGAACAAAAAATTATATTGTTACTTGCCATTTATTAATGCAATCACCATTAATCATGTTGATGATGGCATTTGATTAGGAAATAAAGTGAGGACGCACACATCTTTTGTGTCCTCTCTTAATCTATCCTAAAATCTTGAAAATACACTATATTTTAGATGGGGGAAAACTGATGACTGGAAAACTGAAGATAACATCTGATTAGAAAATATAGAACAAGGACACACTATATTATAGGAAATAAAGTGAGGACACACACGTCTTTTGTGTCCTCTCTTAATGCAATCATCTATCCCTGTTCTATTAAATCTTAAAATCTTGAAAAAAAAAGCCCAGTGCTTATTTGTGTGTTTTTTTACGAAAACTTATTCTTATTCATGGTTGGATGATTGGAAACTACTGACGGGAGTGGGATCCCATGACCGCTCTTTTTCTGCCTTTTGCTGCCCTTTCCCTTTCCAAATCAATTCAATTCAAACCCAACCGGATCAGATCAATTCTCCCCATCCCGGCGGCCCCACCGCACCCCTTCTCTCTTCTTCCTCCATTGCCCCACCTGTCAGCCTAGCCGGAGAACGCCGCCCACGTCCCCGGCGTGCGGCCGCCGTAATTCTTCCTCCTCCACCTACCGTTGCACCTCCGGTCCTCCGCGCCTTGCCACCGATGGACCCAGCGCCTGATCCGCTCTCTATCTCCGCCTCCGCCCCGTTCCCCACTATCCCGGCTGCCACAAGCCCCAGGCCTCGCGCTGCGACGACGCGGCGCCACGCCGCACCCTTCCGGTCGGACCACCCCGCCCGGCGCTCCGGGATCGATCTCCGGCGCCGTCCTGCGGCCTCCGCCTTTGCGCAGCAGGAGGGTTCTCCTTCCGTGGGCTCCTGGGGCGCCTCTCGCGACGCCAACTTTGTGTTCGGGAGTGGCGTGGCCGGAGCGCCGGAGATGAGGAGGAGCTTCTCGTCCGGATCCGGTGAGGCATCGTTGGCGGAGCTTTCGGACGCAGTTCACAAGCTCGCGTTGGATGGTTCTGGCAGGCGAAGCGACATTGATGCCCCCGGAGGAGATGATACGCTTCCAGTGGCTGACACCGGTGATCGCTTTGGGGCCCGTGGATGCAGTTCCACTTTGTATGAGGGATTTTGTCTGGATTCGATTCACCATCAGACTGAGCAGCTCGATGAAGGACCTGGAGTCCCGTCTCAAACCATACAATGCGAGAGTGTGGAGAAGCGATCATTAGCTTCACCAACCTGCACTGATGGGAATGCTCCCATTGAGTTTGCAAGGAGCGGAGGCAGCTTGCCCATTCAAGATTCTGTGGATCAAAGTAAAAATTCTGGAAATGGCGATAATGCCAACCATGCTTTCTTTGTTTTTGGTGGACATGCTGGGTACCGTAGCTTCGCTGCCAATGCAACTCCAACTAATATCAGTGAGGTAAATTCAGCTGATAAAGAAAGTGTAACATGTAACTCTGAGCAGCTAAATACTTCAGCTGCTAAAGATAGGACTTGCTTTGGATCTGAAGTCGGGATCATGAAGGTTTCTTCCGTAAATGTGCCTTGTGATATTGAAGCAGTAGCACCCTCAGAACTTGTTGAATGTCGGCCATTTGATGAGAAATCTTTCACTTTTGACAATCATGTAGCATCTAGGAACAAAGGAATGGTTAAGGGTACGAGCATGAACAGAAGAGCTTTTATGCCAAAGAAGTCCTCAGCCAATCAGGCTTCTTCCTTGGAATCAGTCTCAAGAAGTGGCCATTGCTCTGGAAAAGTATCTCCTGAAGAAAAGTTAAATTTGAAAGAAGCCAGTAGTTTGGTATTAGAGGGCTCTGGTATCAACTGTGCCCAAACCGATTCTAAAACCTCTTTGCGAACAATAGAAAGTGGGCATGCTGAAACAGAGTTTACCTCTGCAGCAAACACGGACCATTCTGGTCAATCTGATTTCATATTTTCATCAACTTTCAATCAAAGCATGTTCCAATCACAAAGACGACATAACAAGAAAAAAAGTGGAGGAACAGGTAATCATGCTAACTCTATTCAAAGCCTCTCTTCATCTGCTATTGGACTTGCATGCTCAGAAGTGTCAGGAAGTCAGCAATGTGTGGATTTAGCTGCCCAGTGGACTCAATGCAGCAAAATAGAACATAACAGGATTACAATCAGCAGAGGAGCCCAATGCACAACATCAGAAAACTTTGGAGACCGTGAAAGTTGTGAAACATGGCGATTAAGGTATCTGCATGACCTACTCTTGTGTCACCCTTCAGCTTATTTAGCTAGGATGCACTTCCACAAGGGTTGAACCAATCAAACCATGGAAGTAGTGGCAGAACACCTTGGAAAGCCATTTAGAAGTTCGGTTATATAGACTTTTTACAGTTTAACAATTGGTTTGTCAGTTATATATATTTTTTGTTTATCTCTACTTCAAAAATATTTATTACACAACATTTTGCTGGATTGCTGGTCAAAAAGTAGATTTCCATGCATGGTAGATTGCTAGTAATATTCGTGAATAATAAATAATAAAAAGAGAAACATATTTTGAGTTTTATAGGGAGATTGAGTGGCCTTACTAGTTTACTGATTACTCTTCATTGACAAGGTACTGTAGTCACTGCAGTTCACGCAGGGGTACTTTTTTTCACCGTCTGGTTGGGATTGCTTGGGCTGTATGTTCTTTGTGATATTCAATGTTTTAAAGCTGAACTGCATATTTTGTTCTAGGGGAAACCAAGCATATGCAGAAGGACAGTTAACTAAGGCTGAAGAATGCTATACCCATGGGATTGATTCTTTTTCTCCAAATGAAGTTTCAAGAAAAGCATTAATGCTGTGCTACAGCAATCGAGCAGCTACTTGGATGTCTCTGGGTAAGATGAGAGAGGCACTATCTGATTGTCGAGAAGCTATTGATATTGATTCCAGCTTTCTCAAGGCACAAGCCAGAGCCGCCAAGTAAGACCAATGAGCTAACTAAACTATTGGAGCTTGTGTTGTAGTTCATGTTAAATCTATTCAGATAAATTTGCAGTAATGATATTTTTTTCTTATAAATCCAAGGAAACATCCTACTATTTTGACGAGTTTTCTTTGGATTAGATTTTTAACTCAACCTAACTGTGTTGCATCCAGATCTTAAAGTAAATAAATATTTCATGCAACTGAGTTTAAGATCTGATAATACCTTAACATGTTCAACCCCTGTTCATAATTTGTGCTTTCATGTCGCTGTCTCTGGGAAGGGTGTTACTGGTCTTGCTATTTTGACATCCATAATCTAGAGAACAATTACCATGAACTATTTACGAAGGCAGAAGTGATTTGTAAAATTATCTTAAGATAAGGTCCATTTAATAACTAGGCCTAATAACTAATGTTAATGATATATTTAGCTAGTCACAAGTGTGTAGCACCCTTACTATTACATTCTAGAATCTAGATAATTAATATATTAACTTTTTTTATGCTTATCTAATGAATCTAGCTGCCTACTTGCCCTGGGGGATGTTGAAGAAGCACAGAAGGCTTTTGAGATGTGTTTGAAGTCTAATCATCTGTCAAGCTTGGACCATAAAATTGTAGAAGAGGCTTCTGATGGTCTACAAAAAGCTAAGGTAGCACACAAACTATATTCTGCTACCATGCCAGATTTTTCAGGTTAAATGTAAACTAAATTAACTATTACTTCCTTTCCAAATTACAGGTTGTTTTGGCTTTTGTAGATACATAGCTTTTACCATGTATCTAGACACAATGTATATCTAAGTGCATGGCAAAAGCTTTTGTACCTAAAAAGCCAAACCACCTGTAATTTGGGATAGAGGGAGTAGTTTTTGAAGAGTTACTTCCATTGCTTACATGATAACTACCCAGCAACATTGTCTGCAAACCATTGGCAGCATTTTGTTAACGTACCATCAGCTGTGATAATGATAAGTGGGGTTTGATCCTGCACCTCATTGATCATGCAGTGTTATATTTGTCAAACTTCGACTTTTGAGAAGTATGAAAGAAAATCTATTTATGAGCAATGTACATATGCAAGGTCGACTGTATTGGATAATGCTTGTCTGGATTCTGCACCCAACTTTACTGTTCTTAGAAAACATGTTACCAAAATAATTTGCTATATGGAACTTGATAACCCAATCATCATGCTCCTGTATTTTTTTGGCAGAAAGTATCTGGTTTTATTATTGAATCCAAGGAGTATCTTATAAAGAAGGCATTTGACAAGATACCCAGTGCCTTACAAATGATCTCTGATGCTTTGTCCATAAGTATTTGTTCAGATAAGTTCATGGCGATGAAAGCAGAAGCACTGTTACTGGTCTGTATTTACGGTAAACTTATTTTGCCTTGCGCACATCATTACTAAGTTTCATCTTTCTACAGGTATTTCATTGGGCTAACTGTTAGTTTTGTTGGACTTTAACAGTTGCAGCAATATGAAGAAGTAATTCTGTTTTGCGAAGAAACTCTTTATGTAGCAGAAAGGAATAGTGTGTGTTTGTGTCTTGACAAGCATTCAGAAAGCAATAACTTGGACAACAATACTTGCTCTGTGAAGTTGTGGCGTTATCATCTTATTGCTAAGTCATATTTCTTCCTTGGAAAGCTTGAAGAGGCTAACCAGTTCTTAAAGAAGAACGATCAAATAAAAGTCATGGGATGCAGGTAATATTTTGTTACCAATGCAATACTAGTTTGGGTTGTTTCCATTTTCCATGTATAACTGCTTATATGATTTGCTAATTTTGAGATAACACTTACTAGGTGTGGGAAGCAATCTCAGGACTCAATTTTATCATTCTCCATGGCTATCTCTGAACTATTGCGGCTTAAAGTACGTCATATGTTGGCCTTGGGCTACTAATCCATCTATCCACGCATTTCAGCATTCTCTTTGCTCTGTGATGTTGTTATATATCATGTGCATACATGAACATGAGTCCTTGGTATTCAGCAAACTTTGAAAGAATTTTGCACTAATGGCATCAAATTCTTGTTTGCTACATTTCAGGCTGCTGGCAATGAAGCATTCCAATCTGGTAAATATTTGGAGGCCGTGGAACATTATACTTCTGCTTTGATGAGCAATAGCGAGTCACTACGCTTTTTAGCTGTCTGCTTTTGTAACCGTTCAGCTGCATATCAAGCAATGGGTCAAATTTTAGATGCAATTGCAGATTGCTCGCTGGCTATAGCCCTTGATGCAGATTATGCTAAGGTTGGTGTATTATCTTCCTGTTTTATCAAATAAAAATGCACATATGACTATGTTCTCAAACTCTTTCTAGACAAGACCACTTGTTTGATATTGTGCTATGATGCCCATTTGTTTTATCACACACTTGAGCTGCCCATGCTTTCCATTTTGTTAGCTGATATACTGAAAATTTTCCTATATTTCCTTGCTTGTTCTGATGCATGAGAAATGAAGCCCTTAGAACTTTTGGTTGCTATTTTCAGCTTAATTTTTCCCCAAACTAAGTAGATAATGATGTATGGATAATGGTTATGACTTGTGGCTTTCTATCTCATCCATAGTAATGCTCCAATAGATTAGATTTTGTGCTCAATTCCAGTGTAGTTTCAAAAACTTGACTGGTGGGGGAAAGACTGCCCCTACAGTATTTTACTAAGAAGAGCTCCACTGGAGGCCGGCTGAGAAAGGTCATGAAAGTTGGGCCTCCTCATACATGGGAATCCCGCCCCCTATGGTTCGGGCCTTAACCCGTGCTTTGAGACCCAAGCCACTACCAGCCCCTCTTCACCCATGCCGACCAGGGGAACCAGTGACAGCAAATCACCTTTTTTACGCAGCCTGAAATTCACTCCCACAGGGATTCTTTGCACAGTGTAGTTTCATATTTATTCTTTTTTAATTAGTGGGTTGCCATGAGTTACTGGCGATTCTTCTTGAATAATCAATGGTGGGCGATTCTTCTTGAATAATCAATGGTAACAAGCAACAGCCATCCCTGTGTAATGAAATGATACTATTTTTCCATCTTTTGTATTTACATTTACACTTTTATGGTTGGGGGCACTCTTTTAGTCCTTTTAATCATTTGAACTGCAGATCATTATTGTGTGGAGGTCATCTTTCCTCATGTAAATTTGGTGATTTACTAAACTAATGTTTGATATGAACCTTAGAGCGCTGAGGTGCTGTGGCTAGGGCAGGGTGGCAGGCTGCTGCTGCTGTAACGTAGATGGCCCTTGAGGCCAGGCAACAATAATTGCCGTGCTTCATTTTCCCAATAGTATTTGCAAGTATTTATATGTCTCTAGCAAATATTAAATAAAGATAATTGGGCTATGAGCCCATCTAACCCAGCTGGCCCCTAATACTAATCCTTTAGCCACTATCACGCTGATGCCTTGTATATTGGATACCGGTCATAACAGAAACGTTAATTGGGATTTCAGTGTAATACATTATTTTTGGTAAGTCTTGAGAAGGGCCTTTTGTCTTATGACGCTTAGTTGTAATTCTTTCCATGAATTCATATTCTTCCTGTAAAAATGTAACCTATTGTGCTTGCTATGCTTTATGTTTTAGGCTATTTCCAGAAGATCTAGTTTGTATGAACTTATAAGGGACTATGGTCAGGCAGCAAATGATTTCCGTAGGTTAATTGCTCTTCTTGAGAAACAACTGCAAGAAAATATGACCATGCCACTAGAGAAGACAGAGAGTATTCATAACAATCTGAATCGAGCCAATCTTCGGTTTTCTTCTCTGGAGCGGGATGCCAGAAAAGGGGCTTCATTAAATATGTATTTGATATTGTAAGTTTTTGTCCTTTGCAATTTGTCTATAACATAACATGCAGAATTATTATTTTTCATGATCTAGTCTTGCATGTTAGCTCTGAAATAATATAAAACAATCAATTACATAATCTTTGATTTAGTATTTTTTTTTTCCCTTTAGATGGTACTTTTGATTTCTTTTCTTGATCACACAGGAGGGCTGTATATCGTTGTATGAGAGAAATAATGGACCCTTAGTTACAACACAACCCCCATAATCTCAGTTAAGAGGGGATTGGAGAAATTGAATATAAAACGACCTGATACAAAAATATCAACCACAACCTAAACTGAACTATCAAGTTAATCCTAAAATATGACTATGACCAAATCCTGAAGCTTTTTAGCTCCAGCCAGGCACCACAGATTCAACCCCTCCCTGAAAACCCGATGGGCCTCCATGTGAGAAGGGTATGCACCCTCAAAAACACATTTGTTTCTATGGAGGCACAAAGTCCAAAGCCCATAAAATTACAGCACTGTTGAGTGTTGAAGCCTTAACTGGAAGTTTTCTCGACCCTTGGACTCGCTTTTCTCCACCACTCGGCAACATTGTGATCACTGATCCTTGGAGTAACATGACCAAGAGGAGTGAATAAATTGTGCCAGAACTGCCTTGCAAATACACAAATGTCGAGTATGTGATCACAAAAGATCACACTTCTCGCTTTTGGTGGAAAGAAAGTTCACATGTTGATACAATTATTTCATACAATTATTTGACCAATACACTAACTTCTTTCAGAGGAATCGAGCCTTCTTCCTCTGCTGTGGATATAAAGAAGGCATATCACAAAGCAGCACTAAGACATCATCCAGACAAAGTATTGTATTATTTTTTCTCTCTGTTCTGACTCTCATTCTTCTCTTGTCTAACAGTAGTTATGCCACAGGCCAGTAAATTTCTTGTCAGAAGTGAAAATATCAGCGATGCTGTATGGAGAGATATAACAAATGAAATCCACAGGGATGCCGATTATTTATTCAAAATAATTGGAAAGGCATATTCTATGCTTTCAGACCCTGCAACGGTATGCATCACTGAGATATCTTTCATATTTTTTCTTTGCTCTTGTTACTGGTGTTGTATCTTTTTACTTTTTTTTTCATTCTGGATAAGATTTATCCTGCCTGATGTTGTTAATTACAATAGGCCAAGCATTGCGATTGTAAGTCAAATGTAGCAAATTTTTATATAAAAAAAAATGAAAGGGACAGTAACTAAGAACATGCTTCCCCCCTAACCTGCCTGCAGTTGGTTTCTATCCATTGTAGCACTGATTTATGCCACGTCATCTGGTTTTGTGCCATATGAGTCAAGTTAGACCCACCTGTAAGCTCGCATCTTCTACCTTATCTATCGCCTCTGTCTTCGATAAGATTTATCCTGCCTGATGTTAATTATAATAGGACAAGCATTGCGATTATAAGTCAAATGTAGCAAATTTTTATATAAAAAGACAATGGAAGGAACAGTAACTAAGAACATGCTTCCCCCCTAGCCTGCCTGCAGCTGGTTTCTATCCAATGTAGCACTGATTTATGCCACATCATTTGGCTTTGTGCCATTTGAGTCAACTTAGACCCACCTGTAAGCTCTGCATCTTCTACTTTATCTATCTCCTCTGTCTGTCTCTATTATTTTTGATCTGCATCCCTGGCAGACTGTTGCATGTGGCCACCGGGCTGTACATCTGCTGGCTCAATGAGCCATAGGTTCAGTGCATGAGAAGGCAGCAGCAACTGCAGGCTACAAGAGGATAGCTTGAGCGTCCTTGGTAATGCAGGCAGCAGGCAGCGACGGGCACCCAATCTGCCACCACCTGAGGCACCGACCAGTGGTGGTATCAGTATCACCTTGCGGGTTAACCGTTCTTTCAGTGTCAACTGGCAGTGGTGCAGTACACAATATCGTAGAGCAGAGTGCGGTGCACGTCCCTGTGCAGGTTTCGTGTGGCCATGGAGATTGAGACATGTCCATGGATCCAAATGCTGCTCACCTTGCATGACCATGCCTTAGCCCTCTCGCAGTTGCCTATGGTGGCTGTCTCTTCAGCGACTCAGACAAGGTCTGGTGGCTAATTGACAGTGCCGCTGGATAGGATCTGGCCTTCATCTGCGATGACACCACCGTCATTTGTAGAAGGTGACGGCATGGATGGCTTCGTGTCAGCTCAGGGGCGGTGCTTGAAAGCAGTATGCAGCAATGGGTTGTACTGCTATTGCTCGTACTCATGGCTTCTCTCCGATTGTTCGCTTTCCTTCTCAATGACCTTGCTGGTGCTAGCATAAACTGAAGAGGGCAAAGAAGGGAAGAGAGCACAGAAAGCAAACACGAGAACCAAAGAATGGAAGGAGGACAGAGTATGGACACTGTTTTCGGCACATCTGTGGACAGCAGGAAGCCTGGTGTGGTGGTGTAGGCATGGCCGGTTTCGGCACAGCTGTGGGCAGCAGGAAGCCTGGTGTGGTGGTGTAGGTGTGGCCAAACAGCAGTTTAATAGGATATGGAAGGGATGGAATGGGGAGAAAGAGAACAAGTGTGTAATGGTGCTAATGTTTGGGCACATGATGTTGAAGGGATGATGTGGATCATGACATGGACGCTACACGCCAAAATCAGTGCCATGTAGGACACAAATCAGCTTCAAACAGGCTTGGGGTGTGGGTGAGGCTGGGAGGGGGGTGGTAATTCATCTGGTATTAAAAGTCAAGGGGTTTATGAATTTCTATCTAATACTGCGCTGGTGGGTACTGCATGAAATTGATATGCATATTATTCTTTTTATGTCGAAATTCAATATTTCAATAATAAAACTTTGTCATTTGTGAGAACCAACATTTCTGCTATGGCTGTTACCTTTCTGTGTACATTTGCCCATCAAAGCTTGCTTTTACTTGTTTTTGTTTTGAAACCTGAACATCATCACCTGTATCCTATCTGTGTCATTTGCAATGTGCTGCAGAGAAGGGAATGATAAACCTGGGAAGTGCACATGTAACATGAGCAGCAGGAACAATGAAAATGATGACAGGACCTCTTAGTGAGAGCATTTAATCATGAAGTGATACAGCATAAAGCTACCATACTGGAGAGGTCCTACGTGAAATTTTGTGTGTTCACACCCACTGGTGTCGTCCATACCGAATCACAAATGTCAGTCGGAACATGTCTCAGAAATTCTACTTTACTGACTTGAGTGCTAATACCGTTACCCTGGGGAGCAGTTGATCTTTGTGTTCTTGCCTGATCACTGTTTGGTGTTCTCTGATGTTCCATTTGGGATATGCAGACTGCAGATTACATGAGTGTGAGCACCCGTGCAGAAGGCTAGTTTTTGTTTGTAAAGTTGATGTCAATATATCTGGTGTTGTGCATAGTATCTTGGAGCACTTGGAGTGGAATCAACAATAGTGAAGTGTGTATATAGAGGTATAAGTTTCTGTACACCCCCTCACCACACGTTTGCAGAGCGTGGTAGAAGCATGCTTTGTCTTTTTGAAACACATATATCCCCTTATTGGTGGTCGAAGCAAATGTTTTGTGGTATGTTGTTTGTACATTATAGTTTTGTATAGGAAGCAACAGGATTTTGTGTTTTCCCTTCCTTTTTCTTTTTCCTGCTGCCTTCATTAAAATTATATCTATGCTTTGTGTATTTTAAATTGTGGCATTTGCATAATTCTATACCGAGAAGGTTGATTGATTCGTTTGTTGTAAGTAATAACAAATAAAATTGCATGAATGAACTGTGTATTTTGCTGATTTGGCTGTGCGAGTTTTCACTGTGTTACCACAACATGTCCGTGTTAGGCTTGCAGGCAGAGCTCGGTGTCCGCTCCCCAATTTCACCCTCGAGGCTCATCGCGGGTCAGCCTGTTGATGTCCACGACAAACAATAAACTGCCGACTTGTTATATTTCATATTAACAAGTATAAAGCTAATCTAGTTATTATATTAATGTTTTTTTTTGTGAGACCTAGTTACAAACATAGATGTTTACATCATGAGTGCACTCACCCCTATGAATACTCACCTCTAAAGAATTGAGTTGGATAGCTAATCTCAAAATTGTTAAAGTCACCACAATCGTCTACTACTGAAAGAGCATCATTAAATTCTAGAAATAAATCATCCGGATAGTAGCTGATGCCCAGATCCCGTCCTGCCTATATAAGCTAGCGCGCAAGCGTCGGTCTGGTCTGGGCCACCCACCCTAGCTAAGCTTGTCGACTTTTCGATCGTGACGCGCATCGATCCCGTACCTGCTTGAGGTGTGCCACGTACGGATGGATGGGCTGAACAGCTAGTAGCAAATGTGCCCGTCAAATGTGACCGTGTGTTGTAATGGAATCCAATTTGTACTGAAATCAGACTCTGTATTTATCGTGGCTAGAAGCAAGTTATCCTAACTTATGAGTATCTATCATGAGTACAGATTAGATACGAGACATAGAGAAAATTCTCCACTGCACGAGCAGTTAGAGAGATGAACAAAAATGATGGAGTACATAATTAACATTATATTACAGGTAGTATGGATACATACATAAATAGAAAATACCCCATATTTTGCAACGGGAGAAAAAAAAATTATTGGACTTTCATAGAGAAATGACGACGAAAAGAGTAGAATCTAAAATTTATTTCATGATGACTTTAGTCCTTTCTATTTTTTATAGAAATGAAAAAGAGAAAGGGGGTTGTAGAGGTTGATGATGACTTGGGCCCCCTCTTCTATAAATTTCTAGATCTGCAACTGCTTTGCATAGTAAAAATCTTCAAATAGTATAGGTAGTTAGATTCTAGTATCTCATTCTAGAATCCAAGTGTTTCGATCTCACTCTCAGTTTTCCACCTCATTCTTATTTTTTGTAGGAGATCCAAACAACATTTTAGGCTCTTTTTAGATCCATGCAGCTAATAGTTACCTACTAAAATTAACTCTAGTGAATCAAAACAACTCCGATATATAATAGCCCAACTAATAGCATAAAATTAAATATCCAACTAATCCAATAATAGAAAGTTATTGGTTGGTTCGCTAGAGAATCCAATTAGTCTAGTTAATAGCCTATAGCTAATAAAAAGCTATTAGGGCATCTCCGGGAGTCCCTCTTAAATCCACTCTCCAAATGAGTAAATTGCACTGTAGGTACCTAAACTATTTGGTATTTCACAGATGGGTACTCCAACTAAAAAACGTAACTTTTAGGTACTGGAACTATACTTACATAACTTCTAGGTACTTCAACTAAAAACGTAACATCTAGGTACTCCAACTATACTTACGGCAACAGTCCATGTCGACGAGGAGTCACTTGTGTGGGTTGGTGCTGAAAGAGTCCATGGCCTCCCTGAACGAGTCAACCTAAAGCGCGCAACAGTCCATGTCAGTTATCGCCCTTGCACTGGCCGTGCCTGCGTCTCCTCCCTCGTTGCACTCGCCACAGGCGAGGCCGGGGACAGGAAGAGGTGGACCGTGACCTCGGCGCTGGTGGCCCTGGCGCGGGCGCTGCGCAGCCACATGCAAGGCGTGGTTCCTCACGACAGCTAGCCTGCAGCAGCATCCATGGTGCATGAGAGCAGAAGCTCTACTCCGCCTGTCCCATGGCGAGCGAGTGCTGCCGTCGTCGACGTGGACATGGTGTTGCTGAAGTGCAAGTACCCAGAAGTTACGTAAGTATAGTTCCAATATAGACGTTACGTTTTTAGTTGGAGTACCTAGAAGTTACGTTTTTTAGTTGGAGTATCCGTTTGTGAAACACCAAATAGTTTAGGTACATACTCCCTTTGTCCCGCTTTTATTGTCGTTGTAGGAGGTCATTCCAACGTCCACATTCACAGAACTGCAGCTGTATCTAGCCACACGTTTGTCCACATTCACAGTACCTCTGCTGCACCTAGTGATCAGCTAAAACGACAATAAAAATGGGATAGAGGGAGTACAGTGCAATTTACTCCTCTAAATCATCGTTTGGAGATTTATTTGAAAAAAAAACCTCCCTGTCTATATCTTTTCACCCTCCGATGGATTCCCTATATCTTGTACACACTCTAAAGCTAATCCCGCTCTTCATGTTTGACTAGAAAGAAATCTGAAGAAATCCAAATAGAGAATGTCTATATAACAAAGGTTGTTGGAGATTATTTTTTTCACTATAATCTCTATTCCTATGAATTAGAAAGGATGTAAAGAGGCTCTTGGAATTACTCTTGGTTAGCTTTTCTCAGCTACAACTATCCAGCTAATATAAAGCTATTAGTAGGCACTATTAAAACATCCCATTAGTCATAATAAAAGGCTGGATTTGTGCTTAAAGATACATCATTGCCTTATTGGCTTGGAGTGCTGCATCCCAACACCTGCCTCAGTCCACCCTCGCTCTAGAACGTGCAATTATATTTTTTTAAAAAATAAAAACAACTTCTTCTCAAGGATACCGTATTCTATTTCATTATTCTTTTTTAACCGGAGGCAAACATTATGTGCATGCTATTTATCGCTTTTCTAGAAAATGATCCATGATAGAAAATATGTTATTACAACAATATTGAACAAATTATGGACATATCATGTGTCACTAAAAAAATTACATATTTGCTCAAAGCCAACGAACCGACCGTGATATATTATTACAAATTAGACATATCATGTGTCACTAAAAAATAACATATTTACTCAGAGCCACCGACAGTGATATATTATTACAACCGGCTCCAAAGTAACCAGTAGTGATAGTACTAACTGTGAGTTCTGTTCTTTTAGTACTAGTATAATAGAACACTCTCTTATATAGTTGAACTATAAAGGCAGTACTATGGCTCTTGTTGATTTCATAGACTAACATCTAGTAGCTAAAATCTAGTCTCTGTTTATCCATTTTTTTTAGAAAAGGAGTCTCTGTTTATCCATACACCGAAAGAATAACGTGTGGACTAATTTTGATTTAGATTCAAACTAATTGATCGTCTATTAGTTGGTAAAACCCAACAACCCAACTAATTTGATCAATACAACACCTTAGTATATTTTTTGATCAATACAACACCTTAGTATGTTTTTAGCTATGTATAGAACTTTTAGTTGGGGAGCCAAACAACCTACTCCCTCCGTCCCAAAATAACTGTCGCTTTCGCTTCCCGAGAAACAAATATCGGCAATTTTTATAAATAATAAATATTACCAATTAGTATCATAATTAGTATCATCGAAAAAGATCTTTGAATCTAGTTTTTTAACAAAATTATTTAGAGATATAAATGTTGCACGTATTTTCTATAAATTAAGTCAAACTTGCGGCATGAAAATAAAAAACGACCATTATTTTGGGACGGAGTAGTATAGCTTAATTTTTAGCTAGCTAAACTTTAGTCAAATAATTTTTTAGATCTTGTTTACTTGCACCTAACAAATAGTTATTTGCTTCTAAAAAACAATTGGGATGGATCCAAATGAACCAAGCTAATTGCCAGTTGGATAACTAGCCAACAACTACCCCACTAGCTATACTAGCTATATTAATTAACCCAGCTATATAGCAACTAATAATTGCCAAAAAAAATGTTTTTACCATCCCACATACCTATGTTATGTTCCCTCCTAATAAGTGATAGAAAAGAAAGGAAACTACAGACAAAACCATCAAATACAGCTATATATGTATATAGTAGAAAAGTAAAGAAGTCTTATACTTTGGAATGGTGACAGTATTAGCCAAAAACGGGGTCTTAGTTGGAGCTGACAGATAGTTATTATAGATCATTCAGTACATAACTACCTACCAATTTTGGCATCATATTTACTAGTACACCATCTTTGCCATATGCAGTCATTCAATACAGTAGCAGCAGGCATGACAGAATGACAAGTACTGTAGTACAGTATACTACCAGAAAATCCAAAGTAGAGCAGAGCACCGAGGAGCCGCCACACGATCCAAGACATTTCTGGGGAATGCCATGGCAATGGCATGCGGGGCCACCGCCGCGACCGCGGCGAGGAGAGGAGGAGGACCCTTCCACATTTCCACGGCACCCCACCGCGGCTCCTCCACCTACCTCGCGTCCTCTCTCCCCACCTCCCTCTATAAAGGGAAAGCATCCAACTGAAAAGGGCCAGGGGCCTTCCATCGCTTGCCTACTACTACCCTCCTCTCTGTCTGTCTGTCTTCTTCTCTCTTCACGTGCACACAACGCCTCCTCCCTCCGCGCCGCGCCTGCTGGAGCTCGGGCCGGCGCCGTTAGCAATGGCGGCTGCGGCGGCGGTGGCGGTGGCGGAGGAGGAGGTGATCATCGTGGGCGCGGGGCAGTCGGGCCTGGCGGCGGCGGCGTGCCTGTCCCTGCGCGGCGTGCGCGCGCTGGTCCTGGAGCGCGACGACTGCGTGGGGTCCCTCTGGCGGAAGCGCGCCTACGACCGGCTCCACCTCCACCTCGCCAAGCAGTACAGCGCGCTGCCGCACGCGCCGCACGCCGCCGACGCGCCCACGTACCTGCACCGCGACGACTACGCGCGGTACCTGGACGGGTACGCGGCGCGGTTCGCCGTGCGCACGCGCCTCCGCCGCGAGGTCCGGTCGGCGGCGTACGACGCGGCGGCGTCCCGGTGGGTGGTGGAGGCCGTGGACCTCGGCGCGGCGGGCGGCGGCGGCAAGGCCGAGCGGTACACGGCGAGGTTCCTGGTGGTGGCGTCGGGCGAGAACGCCGAGAGGTTCGTGCCGGAGGTGCCCGGGCTCGAGGCGTTCCCGGGGCAGGTGATGCACGCCGCCGAGTACCGGTCGGCGGAGGGGATGGAAGGGAAGGCGGTGCTCGTCGTCGGGTCCGGGAACTCCGGCATGGAGATCGCCTACGACCTCGCCGCCGCCGGCGCCGTCACCTCCATCGTCGTCCGCAGCGAGGTCAGTAATTACCTGCCATGTGTGTACATAGTCAGTCATACTGCTGTGCTGCATGCATGCCCCTGCTTGTTCGACAGATAGTCGTCGTTGGATTAATACTAGTAGTAGATGCCAGCACAAGTATGACCTGGTGCGAGCGTGGCGTCATGCATGGCACACTGGGTCTGGCTGGGTGGGGCCGGGGTGGCTGCTAGCGTGCTAGCTGATCGATGGGGTGAATGCATTATGCATGCACGGATGCACCCGACAGAATCCTATGTTGCTGCTTGCATTCCATCCGATCCGCCTATTGTTTAATAATAAGTATTTTATTATATATATAATTGTATCTTTGCGTGTCAATCGATGTCGTCTTGTGTCCCTACTCCCGTGAAGTCTACAGTCTAGTGTGCAGAGCCGTGCGTTGGATTCCCCGATGGATGGTCCCGATCGATCCAGTCCTATTACTGTACTACGGAATAATCACAGTATTATAGTAGAATTATTAGATTGGATCATTAGATTGAATCTCGTCGTATCAACAAGAAGTAGAATAGAATCAGACGACAGGAAGGTCATGATAGTAAGTATGCTTAGATAGAAGCAAGCAGTGTAGTATATTCAGCAGGATCATCTCTCTTCATCGAGCGATTTGCTGTTCCTTTCATTTGCCAGTAATAATAATTTTGGTAACCTTGACTGACACCTTTTACCTGAAACGCTTGTATATGTGACTGTGGATCGAGTCCGCGAGCGGCGGGCCCCGCGGTAGCAGACAACACACACTAATACGTACTGTAACCAGCAATTAACGCTATAGATAGCGACGTAGTACTCGTTTATTAGCTAGGCTTGCCATCACTATCATATTTATACTAGTATTGTTTAATTATTATTGTGGATGGAGGATGATGTTGGATGCATATGCCTGGCTTGTATACACACACGCATATCATATATGCTGCATGCAGCTGCACCTGGTGACCAAGGAGATCTGGAACGTGGCGATGGCGTTGTACCGTTACCTGCCGGCGTGGGCCATCGACAAGCTGGTGCTGCTCATGTGCGCGTTCGTGTTCGGCGACACGGCCTGCCACGGCCTCCGCCGCCCCGCCGTCGGGCCCTTCACCATGAAGCTCACCACCCCGGCCTACCCCGTCGTCGACGTCGGCACCTACGCCAAGATCCGGAGCGGCGAGGTCCGCGTGCTTCCCGCCGCCGTCAAGAGCGTCCGCGGCAACGTCGTCGAGTTCGGCGACGGCGCGCGCCACCCCTTCGACGCCATCGTCTTCGCCACCGGATACCGCAGCACCGTCAGGCAGTGGCTCAAGGTATGTACTAGTACTGCAGGCATCATGATCTGTCTAGCTATCTGCACTGCCAAATAAAGGCTAGCATATGTTGCACATTAGTTGCACCCCATGATGCATGTCAGCTGTTTGTTCTGATGATTCCCTGTTGTTCTGTGGGTGCATGAACATGTGGCGTGAGACTTTGCGGCGAAGCAAAGCTCAGCCGCCGGCCGGCCGGGGGTCTCATCTTTGCGATTGCACGCATGCTCCATCTAGCTCCCTAGATATAGATAGCATATAGCAACGTGTACTTGCAACAATCTAATAGAAGCATATATGATGTGCATTATTTCTCTTTTCTTCAGAGCGAGGACGGGCTGATCGGTGACGACGGGATGGCGGCACGGAGCTATCCGGACCACTGGAAGGGGGACAACGGGCTGTACTGCGCGGGGATGGTGCGGAGGGGTATCTACGGCAGCTGCGAGGACGCCGAGCTCATCGCCGGCGACATCAGCAGGCTGCTGCGCCCCCAGCCGGAACAGGAGCAGAAGGAGCAGGGCAACGGCTTCTAGCTCCAGCGTTTTCTCGTCCGTGGATGGTATGGTGGATCCAACGCGCGCGCGCGTGCGGGCAGTGGCTGCGAGACCACACCTCGCCGCCGACTATTATCATATACGACATATATGTATATGATGCTCTGTGGACTATTGTGATGATAGCTGAAAGAGATGGGAAGGGAGACACACCAAGCAAGACGTACGCTTTGTTGTGGTTGCAATGGAAACAAAAGTTCTATTATTGTTTGATTGGTTAATAATGGTTGCGTGAATAAACATGCTTGAGATCGATGGCCAGGCCACCCTGTCTGTCTGTGCACTTGCAGCCTTGCAGGTGTGCCGTCCCGGAAACATCGTCTTCTTTGCGCTCCTATGGTGGATGTTGGTGGATGAACGACACATGACATTGCAGAATATCGCCCCGGACACCATCAGGAAGATGATGATGATGACAACATGCAG
>JADLZL010005938.1:0-31918 GCA_015844335.1 Chrysopogon serrulatus | reverse complement strand
ATATACTATCGCTCTTCCTGTTGACCATCGACGCCGCGGGGCAGCAGGCAGGAGTGACGGCCACCGGCCTCGCCCTCACGATGATGCCTGCCGTCAGCGCAGGCGTCAGCTTCTCTGGCGGCTTCGCCTTGCTTCGAAGGTTTGCCGGGGGTTCTCGCCGTTGCCAGCCTCATCTTCAACGGCGTCGGGTCGACGACCACCCGACGACGGCGCCCATAGGCCGCCGTGGCCCCGGGGATTACTCGCCGCTGGTGTACACTGCCTGCGCCGCAACCTCGTCCTCGTGGTCCTCCTCTTGGCTTTCTCTGCTGCTAGTGCGACGGCGGCGGACAGGGGACATGACGCCCTGGTGCTGTGCTTCTGCGCGTTTGCTCTGATGCTGCTCGGCCTCACTCCTTAACATTGGAGTTGTTCTTCTCGAGGGAACAGGAACTGGAACACTAGTATAGTTTAGTAGTGTGCTTTCTGGATATTTATCCATGCCATGTGATGTGAGCCCAATTGTTTTAGTGTACTTCAGACGTTCTATTCTATTTTCAGATGTCATGTAAGATAACAGTACCACCATCTTGGATCTTTTTATCATCAAATGCAAACATACATACGGAGCTTAGCTCGATCCACCGTGTTCTGAGTATCAGCTTCCTGGAGATAGAGTGTACCAACTACATGGTTATACTCCAATTGGCTCGTTAATTCGTTCGATTGCTGCATTGAAACCAGACAGAGCTCTATCCTTTCATCAGAACGAGCCTTCTTGCCTCCCCACTCCCCCACCTAGTTTTATTAGTCTTCCTCCAAAAGAGAGGCCTTTAACTTTAGAAAAGATTGCTCAATTTTTTGCATGCTTTATCAAGTAAATAGGGGTTCTTTGTGCGTTAGTTAGGGAAAAATAAAGTCAGAGCGATCCCGAGTGTGTGGGTTGCAATTCTGGCCCTGTCGATCCCGAGGAGTGTGTTGTTTTTGCATGCCCATTTAAGTTGAGCCCAAAGAAAGATAAATTGCTTTTCCACCCTGTGGAAAACTGTTTGATATTAAATTATTTGCAAGCGATTGCCAAACCCAGGGTTGTACATTTTGAGGTACCAATTGCCTGGAAGGGAAGAGAAGGGGCAAAAAAAAAAAAAAAACTCTGAGGCTTGTTGGGTTATACCCCAAACCAAGGGGTTTGGAGGGGGATTGAAGGGGATTTAATCTCCTGCAAGTCAAAATCCCCTCCACCCCCATGGTTTCGGGAATAAACAGGCCATAAGCCCTGACAAGAAGGCTCAGTTCCATGTTAGATGACATCAAATCAAAACTCAATCAGAAAGCAGTTTACTATTCAGTCCTGGTATAAGCTCATCCAGTTAGCCCTGATTGTTAATTCCATCGCAGGATGACGAATTGATGATAACTAAACTAGCCCTCAAAGCCAAAGCTTCCGAAAATTCGGTTTGGCAGGGGAAGAAAGAAAGAAAGAAAGAAAAGAGAGAAAGTGACACAAAGATTTGTCGGGCGCTATTTACTTGTTTAATTAATCCATCCACTAGCGAGTTGCGTGAGATTGCCACGACTGAACTGGTGATGGCCCCGCGGAGGCAGAGCTGCCATAGCTCTCTTGCCATCGCCAAGAAAACAGAGCAACGAAACGTTTAGCTTGCCATGTCAATCTCTCAGCGCAATCATATGCCCAATTTCAGGCCTGTCCAAAACTGCTGAAATTTACTAGTTTGACCTTATGCGTGGGGGGTGTGGGGTGTTGGATTTTTTGGGGTCACCTCCCGCACAACAAAAACATGGTCACCATTTCCACAGTCCCGGTACAACAACACAAAATATCGTCCCAAGTGGATCGGCCTTGTGACTGCCCGGATTAGGATAATTCAGCAAATGCATACAGGACGTGCTTTCGTCCATGGGTCGACGCCTCGACCTCCACGATACCGTGCCTGCCATCTGGCATTTGCCCGCCACCGGAGTACATACAGGAGATCACGAAGGCGAAGCCAAGCGGCACTCCGCCGAGGTACATACTACCAGTAAACAAAAGAAAATCGGTGGCGTATGCGGGACGGGACCGACCATACGCGCTGGTGGACCCTTTCGCTTCCAGCAGAATTCGTCTGTGAGTGAGCAAGAGCAGAGCAGATCTCGGTGGTGGTCTGGATAACTGGTCCCCCTCGTCAGTTTTTCTTGCCAGCTCCCTCCACGCCTTTCCCTTCCGTTCTTCTTCTTCCTCTTCTTCCTCGGCGGACGGAAGGAGGCCGCGAGGATTCTTCCTCCCTCGGTGAGTGAGCAGAGCAGAGTAGATCAGGCCTCAAGGTCATAGCATCGGGCTATCTGCACTGGAGTCCGCCATCCACCGTCCGGGAAGCGCCCGCGTCATCCGATTCGGGCGGTGGAGGCTGCGCCCGCGCACAGTAAGCGACACAGGGCTTCCGGGCGGGCGGGCGTCCGGCTTGGCGGAGAAAGCGTCGGGGCGCCGTGCGGAGCCCCTGCGCCCGGCCCAGAGAGAAAGCGCCACGGAGGAGGGAAAGGCGGCCCAGGTACGCCCCGCTCGCGAGTCCGGAGCCCCGTCGCGCGCCGCCGTCGCCCGGTCTTGCGTCCACCTTGCCCGGCAGTCGCGCTGCGTTGCCGAACGACAGCGATTACGCGCCAGCAACTAGGCGCCCACCGTCGCGGCGCTTCGCCCGGCCTCAGCCGCGGGCTTCGCCCGGGCCGGAGTCGGAGCCGCAGTAGAGCCTCGGCAGCGGCCGCCTTCCGCGCGCTCTGGCCAGCGCCCGCCCAGCGCTCCGGCGAGCCCGCCCACACGCTTCAGCCGCCACCAGCGCTTGAGGCGCGGCAGCGATGACTCCCGCCCGATTCCAGCGCTTGGCCCAGCGCCCGCCTTCGCCTCGCCGCGGCCGTTGGCGTGGCGGCCCGCGCTCAGCGCAGTGGCGCTTCCGGCCGTAGCGCCAGCAGCGGACAGCGCTAGTGCCCCCTCCTCGCCCGCGCGGCTTCGCCTCGCCCGCCCGAGCATTACCCAGCGGCAGCGCTCCTCGCCGCGATAGGCGCTCTGCCTTGCCGCCCGGCGAGGATAGGGGAAAGAGGCGGATCACGCCCGCATCGCTATAGAAAGAGCAGCGAGGCGGCCGCCCGTCGCAGCCTTGGCCTTGCCCACGCCCTGCCGCCCGGCGCTGGCCCTGCCACTCTGCCGCCACGGCCGCCAGGCGCGGCTCCCCGCCCGCCGCCCGAGCCTAAAGGCCTTGGCCCGGCTCGCCGTCGTGAAACGCCCGTCGCCAGCAGCGAAGCTCCGCCCACGAAACACCGCCGTCGCTGCTCGCGGAAGCGCCGCCGTCGCCCCTGGCGTCAATTGCTTGCTCACGCGCACGCCCGCCCGAGGCGGCTTCGCTGCTTTCGACGGAAGCGCCGCCCAGAGGCGCCGACAGCGCCTTCCTCGCTGCTGCCAGCCTCCCTCCCGCCGCCCGGGCCGAGCTTCGCCTGCTTTGGAGAAAGCGCCGCCGTCGCTTTGCTCATGGCCATGGATCTGTGCGACGAGAAAGAAAGAAGAAGATGGGGGTGCCCGGCGGAGTGGATAGAAGAGAGGAGACAGGAGGGGGGAGAGAGTGGGTGGGTGGGGGAGAAAAAGTAGTATGACGTGTGGGTCCCATTGGTTGTTGTTGATGTAAGAGGATGAAATATAAAAATGGATGAGTGCGGAAAGAAAGTGGTATAGGGAGAGAATCTCGATGGCCAGGGATAGAATATTTCTTTTAGAGGATGAATTTGGAGCCGGCGAGCAGTGCGGATAGCCTCAGCATCGCGCTCACTCGTTGCCACAGCTCAGCACTGCCGCGTGCTGATGACCGATCGCGTGCATCCTTGTTGAGTGATTGACGAATGCTTCTTGTTGTCTTCTTGCACCATCTTCCAGTTAACAGAGGACTCCGGTTACCACGCCGGACGCCGCCGCCAGTGGGCACTCCGGGAAGCAGGGCGACGGCCATCGGCCTCACCGTCATGCTGCTCTCCGTTAGCGCGGCCATGCTCTCCGACGGCGCCAGCGGCTCTTCACCGGCTTGCTCCTCTGCTTTGTGGGGGGTTCTCGCCGGCGCCAACCTCGTCGCCATCGGCGTCACCATGGCCGACGACGTCCTGCGGCGCTCGGCGGTGCGTGCTCTCTCGCGGCGTTCGTGCGCCGCAACACCTGCACCGTGGGGCTCGTCACGGCAGTGTCAGGCCAGAAGCAGATCCCGTGCTCTGCTTCGGCATGTTCGCTCTGTTCCTGCTCGCGGTCTCCCCAGAGCTCGTGGTGAATAACCGGAAGTTAACCGTTAACCACACCGTTCTGTCTCTGAAGCCTCGCTCGGACAGCCGCCGCTACCACTGCTACTGTCCCTGGACTACAGTACTTCTGAATTTGCCACCGAATGAAAAGCCCCTACCACGTCGCATCTGTCTTAAACTAGTACTCTAATGAGATTCTCGTTGTTGGTATGTGCCTTTGTTGGAGTAAGAAAGTTGTGCTACTGTAGTGTAAGCGTTTTCCTTTCCCTACGTACTAGTACAGTACTTGCCATGGCATCTTTGCAATACTGTTTGTTTTGAACGATGATTTAAGTCAGTAAACTCGTGGTGTGCTGCGTGCAGTTTGTCCCACTTTCCATATCCATGAACCATCTCACGAAACCTGCACGAGGATTTAGAGTAAAAGAAAGATTGATAACAATTTTACAAGATTAGATGTGTATACAGTAGTAGCAAAGTTAATTTATTTGAGATCAAAAAGAAATCTAAATAATAATAAAATTGCGATAACAATAGGAATAATGGAAGGATTTATATAACAGCAAGACTAATTACCCCTCAAGAGAAGTTTAAAGAAGTTTATCAGGATGATACTTCACAGTGAACAATAATGGCTTTATACTCGATCTTGTATCAAAACGTAAACAAACAACAAAGTTTCATATAATGACAACACAAAAACCATATTCTTCGCTGACCGGTAGTTTTTGACACGACAAATTCAAGCAAACCTTGACGCTGACACACTGAACAAAGCAAAGAGCAGAGCAAGCAACGACTCCAAAAATCAAGAACCCCTACACCACACATGCCAGATTATTGCCCACCAAATCAAAAGCGCAGTTCGTAATCAGGTCATCGTATCATATGGTAACCGGATCTTTGGCTGCTTCAATCCACTCATCACTGGACAGGACTACACGGAGCACGTGCAGGATAACTAGAAACAGACCGCTCAAAAGCAGAGCGAAAGAGGTAAAACGCAACTGCCGACGAGCAGGAGCAGAACAATGGCAAAGCAGCGCATGGATCCTCCTCGCTGGGGCCGCCGTGAAGGTATAGGAGGCCATGATGAGCCCACGAAGCAGAGGGTAAGCCGTCGGCATCCGCACCGCCGACGGACCTGCATCGTTACGGTCGTGCTGGCAATGAATGACACCAACGTTGCAAAGGGAGTGACCGTCAGCGTCCCGCACCGCCGACGGACCTGCCCCGTCGTTACGGTCGTCGTGGTAGCAACGAGGGACCAGGTAGCCCGAACCCGCCAGCGCTGAAGTGCGCATGCCTGCGCTGACAAGCACGCCGCATGGTCATCGCCTTGCTTTCCGCAGTGCTCATCGGGTTTTCGTGTGAACGTGAATGTACAGGCCGGCCCGCGCGCTTTAGCCGGCCACTTGCATTAATTAATTAATTAATCGATTAATTAATTAGTACTGGCGGTGCGGGGCGTCCCACTTTTCGCATGTCAAGGCGGCAAGGCACCTTTCCTAAGGGCACGTACAACGGGTGCTGAACTGCCGTCTTTATGCCTGCCAAAATGCAAAAACAACCCTCGTTTGATGCAAATGAATGAAGAAGAGAGTGGAGCCGTCTCTTCACGAGACGACAGGGAGGGCTCGTGCTCCCAGGAGAAATCGCCGATGCTCGACGTTGCTGGGATCCAGGTGCGGATGAGCGCAAGGGAATCTTTGCGCGCCAAAAATCCGTCACCGTCGCCGTTGCCTGCACTTGCTCACCCTTGGCGGTCGTTGCTCGAGCTCGAGATGCTCTAGGACACGCGCAACGCCACTGGCCGGGAGGTGGCGCGAGCTGCTTCCGGCCGCCTTGCTCGAGTTGTTTGCGGCCGCGCGATGTGCCGTCAGGCGCGCCTCGTGCTGCCATGTAAACGCCTGAGGCGCTCACTGCACGTCCTGCTCGGCGGCCGCCGCCCAGCATGAGCGCACCGGTATGCAGGATGTTCTTTCCCGTACTGTGGCAAAAAAGTTCTTCCCCGGAAGCCTCTACGATCAACCTTGCTCTCGTCCCCATATAAATGCTGCCGATGTGTTTCAATTTAAAGACTTTCATTATAATAGATATATATAATATCTAATAGGCGAAATATATATATATATATCTAATAGGCGAATTTAAGTATATATATTATATATATAATATATACTATATATATATATATATCTAATAGAGGCGATATGTTTGAATTTAAGTATATATAATATATATCACTTAAATTCATACCTCGAGAGCGGCCGCGATGGCAGCACGAGAAGTAGGGTATTACGGCACATATCGCGGCCAAAAACTTAACTCGAGCATATCGGCCGGAAGCAGCTCGCGCCACCTCCCCGGCCAGTGGCGTTGCGCGTCCTAGAGCATCTCGAGCGCTGCCGGCTCGAGCAACGACCGCCGAGGGGCCGCATGGCAGCACGAGTGCAGGCGACGGCACGGCGTCGCGACGGATTTTGGCGCGCAAGCAGCTTTCCCTTTGCGCTCATCCGCATCTGATCCCAGCAACGACGAGCCAGCAAGTGCAGAACGGCGAAGTGCGCGCAGCCCTTGGCGCACGATCCCAGCACGAGCATCGGCGCTCATCACGAGCTCCTCGTCTCGTGAAGAGACGGCTCGGCACTCTCTTTCTTCATTTACTGCATCAAACGAGGGTTGCATTTGCATTTTGAGCATAAGACGGCACAGTTAGCCGTGCCCTTAGGAAATTAATAATTATTAAGGACGGAATTATTAATTTCCTTCCCCTGGCGTCCCACTTTTCCTATATGGCTCAGGCACTGGACACGCCACCACCCCCTTCCCTGGGCCTTGGCGGCGTTGCCGAGGCGTAAGAATCAACGTTTGCAGCTCTGGCTTTTAGCAGCGCCAATAGCAGAGCCCGCGACAGAACCCAGCCGGCGAACAGCAGCGTCAATACCCGCGCGGCGTAAGAATCAACTTCCTCCTGCAGCTGCCTAAAACTTCTGGCTTTCTGTTCTCACAAAAAGGACACCATTCCTTTCCTCTTCTCTCTCCGATTTCAAACTTGTGCAGCTGGCTTCCCCTTTCCTTCCCTTCTTCCTCTTTCTTTCTTCCCTTCTTCTTGAATCCAAATTCCCCATGCAAACTCCTCCTCCTCGATTTCCATGGATGGATGGATGTCTTCTCCCCAAGTTGAGACTGGGCTATGGTGGTGGCGAAAAGATTCCTCCTCTGCTCTGTTCTGCTCTTTGCGCGGTTGGTCAAATCAAATCGGTACCTATCTCAAGATCCATGGCAGTAGCCTCTGGATCTGTGAAATCAACTAGCTTTGGCACTCCTCCAATCCATGGAATTAACCTGGTCAGTTGGCGCGTACAGTATGGCTGTTTGTACGTTTTCAAAGATGAAGAATATTCAGCTCCGGCCAACCAATCTGACGAGCGAAAGGTACTGACTGATCCAATCCTACTCTTCTGTAGTATTATATCTTTTTTTCATTCATGAAATCTTTAAGCATATGGGCAATCTGCGGGAGGCTCTGTAACGTTGTTTGGATCTCCAAAATTCATGGCCTAGTAAGCACTGGCGGAACCTCCTCGTGGCCATGGGGCTCCGGCCGCCTACCTGCCGTTGGGGAGGGTATGGGCAATATCCGTGCTCGTCCATACCAATATCCGATACATCTTGCTTCCCCGTATGCTCCCCTCCCCCGCTTTTGTTCACACCGTTTCCCCAAATCCAATGCATAATTGAATATCAATTTGAATTAGGCCTTGTTCAGTTGGGAGTGGAATTGCAACTTTTTCCCTTACAACCATCACATCAATTTCTAATTGTTTATATGGAGCATTAAATGTTAGTAAAAAATAACTAATTACACAATTTAGTTGTAAATCACGAGACGAATCTTTTCGGGCCTGTTGGGCCACGATTGGACAATATTTACCAAAAAAACAGAAAGCGCTACAAAAAATTCTAATCTCCAACTTTTTCCAATTCTCTCTCCATCATATCAATTTCCATCCATATGGAAAGATGAAATATAAATAAAAAAATAACTAATTGCATAGTTGGGTTTGTAAATCACGAGACGAATCTTTTGAGCCTAGTTGGGCCACGATTGGACAATATTTACCAAATAAAAACGAAATGCTACAGAAAATTTGCAACTTTTTCCAACCCCTAACCGAACAAGGCGTTAGTAAACCTGCAGCTCGCGACGTGCAGCCAGCGTAGTAATAGTCCTACGGTGCGCTGAGCAGCCAGAGTTGTAATAGTCCGGTGCGGCCAGAGTAGTAATAGTCCTACGGAGTTCGGCCCCTCTGCAGCCTGCAGCCATGGACAAATTTCTGAAGAGGTGAGCTGGTATGCTAGGTCTCCGGCCTCCAAAACTATTTGATTTGCTGATTTGGTAGCTGCTAGTACTAGTACTTCAACTCCCGGTCTGGAGTACTAGTCAGTTAGTGAGAAGGCAGGATCCGCCAGGTAGCTTGTCGGCCTCTGCAGCCCCAGGCCATCGCTGATGGTACTCCGCAGCCACAACGCTGCTGCTGGTGGTTCCTTTGTTGATTGAAGTAGTGCAGCTGCAACGCTGCGGTTGTGGCTGCTGCAGCAAGCTCTTTCCGCGGCCCCGTGCAGCCATGCTCTCCGTCTCAGGTCCTCTGCTCGTTCTATTATTTTTGCTCCTAGGTTATTTTTTGTCAATCAAGCTATATGTTATTATTTTCGATGGAATTTGAGAGAAAGTGGTCGCTAGTTCATAGTTTTCACAAATTGCACCCCCCCCTCCGTTTTTCTTCAGGTTTTAGGTATCTGGTTTGATCTATATCTATATACGTGGTGTTGATTTCAATTTTACCATCGGGATTTGGCAGGCAACACCAGTTCTCCACAGGGCGCCACCAATGGGTGAAGTGGCGACCACCTGGGTTGTGTTGGCTGGCCACCCACCCCTCCCTCCAAGCTGACTCCAACTCCTAAATCCATGGTTGCTTGCTTGGGAGGCCTGCAGGCGGCCGTCTGCATTCTGCGTCTTGCTTGTTGCAGTTTGGATTTTGAAAGTTACCTCTTTCTCCAGTGAGTTCCATACTTGATTCAATTTAAATTTTAGTTTGTCCTGAGTGCAGATCGACAGATTTTTAACTCCAATTTGATAGTTCTCTAACTAACAACAGACAAGCAGTGCAAAGATATATCAACATGATTGTGACTTCCTTTTTTCTCAATCGCTACCTACTTTGCATTTCAGCCTCCATGTGCATCATAGGTCCTTAGGTTAGTCTCAATGGGATTTTCATGGCACAGTTTCATATACACCCAGATTTTTGGAACAAGATACAAGAGTTTCATCCCCATGAAACTATCTCTACTCTCATGAAACTTTCACAGTCTCTCTCTTAATAAATACTGTGCCATGTCAGCATATTTAATGCCCATGAAACTCTATGAAACTCCTATTGAGATTAGCCTTAGAGTATCTCCCCTACAATAGCCGATCCAATCCTCAAAAGAACCAGCATCCACGTCACCCTAATTTTTCCTGGCCATCAGATCTTCCATCCTATGGCTGGGGATTCTTGAGCCGCCTGTCCGAATCAACTTCTCGTGCTGACTTCTCTGGTTTCGTTTTGCTTCTCCTCAGCTTTTTGGCTTGGTCTGAATCTAAACAACCAAATATTTAGCCGGATAGCTTCCACTGCTCGCCTCTCCTAAAAAAAAAAAAAAAAAAAAAAAAATCTCCCGTGCTGCCTCCCACACCAGACGGCGTGGCCTCCGGCTCCTCCCGTAGCGCTGCCTTCGCCTCCCGCCTCCGCCTCCGGCCTAATATGCTACTGTACACACAGGCTGCTTCTATTGAAAGTCAATTTCGTTTCAAAATAGTCTTCATAGTACTTTGTTACAGCTGTATATTCCGTACAGGTTGGAGCCTACTGCTGCTTTGTTAGGTCTAAATTGGTAGCAGAGATTGAACAATGTCCTAGGTATACTACCTTTAACAACCAGGATCTTCTCCTAACTTTGGGGTGCGTAGATTGTGTAAATGCTCTCCTTCATAATTTTAGTGCCTTTCATTGCAATCTCTCGGTTATGGGTGCAAAAGTAGGTCCTCAGTTTTCAGTGCTTGAATATTTAGATAGACAGTGTGACCTAATTCTGTTCTTTCCTTCGCCACTTCTTCCTTCTTACATGCGTCTACCCACACACGTTGGAGATTATTTTTTAATGTTCAGTTTTTAGCATTTGCTTTGGTCCCCTAAATTAATTAATTCTTTACTAAAATCAGTTACTTACATGATGCTCCTGCGAATGAAAAAAAAAGCGGATCATCAAGCAATCAACTCCCATCTTATAAAAAAATGAGTTCATATATATATATATATATATATATATATATATATATATATATACACACACACACACACACACACACGCTATTCTACACCCTAGATGTAGCTAATAATGACTAATACCAAGAAAACTTAGTAGTACTGAACAATACTGACTAACTATTGACAATATCGACGCCAACTATCGACCGATACTGAACGGGTTCAAGATTTTCCAGTCAAGATAGTCAGTATTTAGTCACTACACCTAGGGTGTAGAATAGCGCTGCCGTATATATAATCTCCATTAATCAAGATATGCTTTACTGGTTTGGATAGCTGCAGCCTCTGTTCATATAATCTCCATTTTCTTTTTTCTTCCATTAATCTTCCCTTCTGTTAAAATATTGCAATTCAAAGATGTACTTTTCCCTTGCAGATTCAAAGCATAGGCTAACGTCTTACCACTCTCTGGTATTAATCTATATATTCCGATATCGTCGAAGTTACAGCCACTATCTGAAGGTCCATTGTAAGAAAGGTAACACGTCTGCCAACGACATGCACTATAATTACTGCTGCATTTTAGATTGTGCTAATATGTCACATCCCTCGAGTAAGTACGTGAAGGCATGCCACCTGTCTTGCATTTATTTTGGTTTTCTCTCCCATGATTCTGGAGAAAAAGTTACAGTGAACCTCTTCACCATGAATCAAAAAATTTCATTATTTTTGAAAGGAGATTACCTCGGCTTTTAAGAAAGCCAGTAACATGTTTCGATACAAACTGGGGAGGCCAGTTCAAGCTACGATGCAAAGCAAAAACATGAACGACAACCGCTCTACCCAGGACACCCTGCTGAGTAGAACTTACACTAGTTTCATAACAAAACATATCCTCCGAAAGAGACTAGCTACTATTACATGGTGGCAATATCAGAACGGGGCCATCGTAGCTCTTCTTCTTCTTCATCCAGTCAGACAAAGATTGTGCCATCTCCTTCATCACAATCCTGTCCTCCTCCTTGTGTAGATCGGCCCAACTCTGCACGAAATTAACAGTCATGTGGACTACAGCGTCAGGATCAGGGAACCGCTTTTTCAATACAAAGTTTTAAATAGCGGGCTATAACAAATAGCGGCATCTTTTTTCGAGAAGCTATAAAGCTATGGCGCAGCTTATAGCGAGCTACAGATAGCGTTTTATAAGAAAATTATAAAAAATACAAGTATTTGAATAAAAAACAAGACAATCATGAAATCTGATGAACACACATATTTTCATGGTTCTAGAGATGTAGAAAATATTACTTCATGTGATATTGGAGCATGATTCATGAAACTCAAGAGTTTAATTTGCCAAAATAGACTTTAAAATAAATTATAAGCAAATAATAACTAGATTGTCACTATTATAGATGAAATTGAAATAGCAACGCTTATTTCAAAGCTACTGCTTAAGCAATTTAGCGGTGTTATATAGAGCAATATAGCGGTCGAGTTGGCATAGCGGCAAAAATGACAATAGCTTAGCGGTGTTTCTTTCCAAAAGTTATAGCGGCGCTACAGCCCGCTATTTAAAACTATGTCCCAATAGCCATTTTATTTCTAGTCTTCCACAAAGCCCAGGCTACCCTTGAGAAGAAAGCAAAACAAATTTTCTTAGCGATGCCAAGCAGCCCTTGTTGGCGCCAGCCACGGAATTGGCAGCTCGACGGCGATCGGCAACGATCTCTCACTCACGCACGACGTCGCCACCCACGCGAACACGAGGACACCTAAGAATTTTAGTCGCCAACGCTGAGACCTTTTCTGGCAGTTTTTTTTTTCTTTCCTTTATTCAATGGTGCCTCGTCTCTACGATCCCGAGACCCGGGATCCCCGCCACGCCCGCCACGTTGCGTCCGTGCCCTAAAGCGCAGGAACGCTTTCATGCGTGGCGCGTGACGAGAACGCAGCTGGGCTGCACCGTGAACGCAGCACGGTTTTGGCCTTACACCAATTGCGACATGCATCTAACAAACTTGCTAACTGTGGAAGGAAAAACATGTAATGCAGCTATGCCTATTTACATCATGAATAAAGCATGCACGGGATTAACATAACATATCACCCCTTAATCCTGCTGCACTTCGATCACTCCCAGTAGCTGTCGCAGTTCCACAAATCTGATGCGCCCAAGAGCTTTGGTTAGGATGTCTGCCATTTGTTCAATCGCATCACATGATCAATGTCGACCTCGCCTTTTCAACAGTCACGAATAAAATGAAACCTTGTGTTGATATGCTTGCTTCTGTCATGGTGTACTAGGTTCTGCTCAATACAATGGCTGTTTTGTTGTCCACCAGGAGCTTCACCTTCGGTGACTGAATCCCCAACAGTTCACCCAGGAGTCTGCTAAGCCAAATGCCTTGACAGGCTGCAGTTGCACTTTGCTATATACTCATCTTCACATGATGATAAAGCTACCACCCTTTGCTTCTAGGACCCCAAGTCACTAAGCTTGTTCCCAACAGAAACACACAGCCACTTGTACTCTTCCTATCATCAACATGATCGGCTAGATCACCGTCACTGTAGCCGTAAGCTTTGTTTCGTAAGTGTTCTGCTTCTTTGTATATGCAGCCATAATTCACGCATTCACGATATGAGAATCGCTTAACTACCGCCCGCTGACTTGCTTTTGATCTTCCATGTATCTACTGACTATCCCCACAAGATAGGCAATGTCCGGCCCGGTATTAACCAAGTATCTCAAAGCCCAATGACACTTCTCAGACTTAGTTTTGTCAACCGATGGTGACTTATCATTCTTGCTCAACTTCGTCTATTCTCCATAGGTACATGACAGGGATTACAACCTTTCATACCTCGCCGTTCCAGATCTTCGAGTGTATGAGCTCCGACATAGGGTAATCACCCCCTCTTTCTCAGGTCACTTGGCCCGTGATAGTAACTCGCCAGCCCCAAATCACTCATAGTAAACTGTTCATCATCTCCCTCGCTTGAAGGCTTCAATGCTTGCTTTACTTGGACCTATGGTAATTAGATCATCAACATAAACTTTGTAGAGAAACACCGCACACCCTAATCGTGGGGTGACCTTCATTATATAGCCTAATAGGCTAGGGTTACAATGTACAAGGCCAATGGGCCGCATACGCCCAATATGGGTTGTTACTATTACATTCTAACACCCTCCCTCGCCTAAGCGGGAGTGTCACGAACACAAAGACTAGACCTAAAGTCGCTGAACAACCGTAGATGGTAACCCTTTGGTCATAATGTCCGCAAACCGATGAGACGATGGAACATGGAGCACCAACCTCGCCCCAAAGCAACCTTCACGCTCGGCGAATATCTATCTCAATATGCTTCGCAGGCGACGATGATGAACTGGATTGGCGGGTCATGTAGATAGCACTAACATTGTCACAAGAGACGATCGCCGCCGAAGAGATGGGTGCGTGGAGCTCCTGAGTAATCGACGAAGCCAACAAGTCTCAGCCACGGCGTGCGGCGAATAACACGATACTCGCCTCCGACTCGAACGAGAGACCGTAGTCTATCGCTTGGAGGACCAAGAGACTAAGGTGTCACCGAGGAAGACATAGCGTACAAGTGGAGCGCCGAGAGTCGGGACAACCACCCAATCAGCATCGGAGTAAGAAGTCAAGCTTAGTGACGCCGCCCGTGTCGAGGTGAAGCCTAGTGGACGAGTGCCCTTGACATACCGCAGACACGCTTGAGCATCGCAAGATGAGGCCTCTCGGTCGTGCATGAAGAGGCAAACTTGTTGAATCGCATAGGCGAGGTCCGAACGAAGTCGGGCGGAGATACCGGTAGAAAGCACCTACAGGCCGCTGGGTGACCGAAAGTGGCATCCGCCACCGAAGGCCGGCCCCAGAAGAGAGAGCTTGGCATGAGTGTCAACAGAGTTGTCAGAACGACACTCACCATGCCGACGCTGACTGAGCGTCCACAACCGACTTGGCGCCGGATACAAGAAGAGGCTATCAAGAACGCCGCGATGCAGATCCCGAGGAAGTGGAGAAGATCCCCGAGATCTATCATGGCGCAACTCAGCGGAAGGAGGCCTTGAGGCGGCGGCTGAAGCCTGGCCATCATCATCATCGCCATGACGCATGTCGGGCCGACGACGGCGTCGCCGACGAGAGCAAGTCGGGCGCTCGCCGAAACCAACAAGAGGGACGACGAGGTCGGCGCGTTGAAGCTTCTGACCGGTTTGAGAAGCCGAGAATCACAGTGCCACGCCCGGCCGCTTGAGTACGCATAAGGACTTTTGCAGGAGACAGACGCGGTTCCGAGCCGCCGTCGACGGCCAGCGTCAGCCGATAATAGACTATCTGCTCGCCGCCAGACGGCCGTGAAGAAAAGCGCGTTTTCACGCCCGCCTGATGTATCGCCAGAGCTTAGAGATTCGCGATGTCGGTGAGACTGACGGTATTTGACAAATCGCTGAATGTTTCGTCAGAGTCGGCGCCGTATCACAAGCGAGAATCCACCTAACGCATCTTATCCGCTTTATGACGCAGCCAGAGAGCCGCCGCGACGATACTTGTGTTTGAAGACCCACTTGCCGATGACGCTGGCTCGAGGCGTCGAGGAACGAGACACCGTGCCTATTGTCCATGAGCGCTTTGTATTCTTCGGCCATTGTCGCTACGCCACCCGATCGGCGAAGGACGCGAGAGTTGCCTCGCAAACGGAGAAGCCGTGACCGAGGCCGCCGCGGAAGCCATACCGGCATGGGCGGCGGCAGGAACCTCCGTTTAAGAACGAAGTCGCCCGCTGCTAGAGGCTCGGGAGCCTGTGGCACCGCCGCCGGGGTGCCGGGCCGGTTCACCACTCGCCAAGGCGCCCGAGGCCGAAGGTACCTCCGGGCGGTAGCCGGGAGCCGGGCGAAAATCGACGACGACCGTAGGGGCGCGATACCACCGCGAAACAAAAGGGGGGCGGCGGCCTGCCGGGTAGAGGTGCTTGAGAGCCATGGCTCGCAATGGGCAGCGCCGCCGCGCCAATGTGATGGCAGGTCGAGCCCGACGGGTCACCGGCATCGTTCGGCGAGGCTCCAGGCAGGCACGCCGAGGTCCGCTTTTGTGCTGAACGTCCGAGGTAGATCGGAGCAAAAGCGCAGAAGTAAGTCCTCAGAATGTAAAATCAAAAGAATCCGGGCTGGGGGCTTGAGGGCCGCAAACGGAAAGTGAGTCTTGTATCAAAAACGACGTGTCGATTAACGGCGATCTTTAAGCATTGAGAGCAGGTCAAGGCACCGTAGCCCTTTCTCCGAGAAGGAGGGGTAACCGAGAAAAGACACACGCCGCGGAGCGAGGGAGACAATTTGTGGCGAAGTCGCGTGGCACTAAGGTTGGGGTAGCATAGGCAGCCAAAACCCGGCGGATGGAGTAGTCCGCATCTTGCGGTGGAGAGATGATATGGGATACCGTTATTTTGGGACGAGGACGGCCGCCCGGTTGGTGAGGAACACGGCGGTGGAAAGAGCTTCGACCCAATAAGAGGGAGGCATGGCGGCATGAATCAGAAGTGTGCGAACAAAATTGTTCGAGTGCGGGCATGCGCCCGCCTTGCCATTCTCCGAAAGCAGTGTAGGGGCACGAGGTGCGGCAGTAGGGTGCCGCGACCCACAAGAAGGCGATGGTGGCATTGTTGAGGAACTCGGTGCCATTATCTACCCGAAACAACAGGGGAAAAACTGAACTGCGTGTGAGCGTAAGCAACAAACCGAACAATGTGTTCATGAACTTCGGATTTATGGCTAAGAGGGAACGCCCAACAATAATGTATATAAACATCAACTAACGTAAGATAAAATTTATAACCGTAAATACTGCGAATCGGAGAGGTCCAAACATCACAATGAACAAGTTCAAATGGTGCCGATGTACTAGAGACTGAACTAGCAAAAGGCAGCCTAGCATGTTTACCGAAATGGGCAAGCATGACGCATGGTGAGTCGCTTTATTACAATCGATAGCTGATATCTTATTTAGAGTAGCGACGACGGCCAGTACGAGATGACCAAGACGGGAGTGCCACAGCTCCGGGAGATGACAAATGACGTGACAAATGGGGTGGCATGCGATGTGGAATGGTGTAGGGTCCCCGCTTTCTATTGCACCGGCGAGGACCGCCTTGGTCTTGAGATCCTTAAAAAAAACCAGAGGTGTCAAACTCAATTGAACGCTTATTGTCGCGAGTAAGTTGTCGAACAAATAACAAGTTACGGTGAGTTGTGGAGCGACAAGGACATTATCAAGATGAAAAGGACGATCAGCTATCTATAAAGAGGATGTGCTAATTTACTAAGAATGAATAATAGATTGCCCGTTACCAACCGTAATGGAGGACGGACGACGGAGACGGAAAGAAGAATACCGCTGCTGGAGTGACATGTGGAATGTCGCCCGGCCCATGACCTGTGGAGAAGACCCCCTGAACCGCCATCCGGACAGGAGGGCGGCGATCGCCGGTCGCTGCCCCAGACCCGCACTGCACCCCGAGGGGCGGTGGAGAACCGGGCTCTGCCACAGTAGGCAATGTGCGCTTGTGGAGGAGGCACGATGGTGCGCCCCCATCGCCGCCGGACGCCCAAAGGTTATAGCGTACTAAGGACCAACCGCCGAGAGCCTCGACGTCCGCCGAAGCGCCTCGGTGGGGCACCATGCTGCCGGGTTGCGCCCACCGCCGCCGCTGCTGTTATTGCCGCACGCCAATTTTGCTCTTGCCCCCTGCCACCGCCACCGCCGCTGGAGGTCCAGGTCGCGGTGGACCGGCAGAAAGCCGGCGCAAAGGAGTTGGTGGACGCAGCAAGCGCCCGAGGCCGAGGCCTCCTTGCCCCTGCAAGCCGAGGCGAAGTTCCTTGACGCGAAATGTTGGTGGCGCACGTGAAGTTGGGAAGCCATGATATGTGTTGGGCGATGATGTCGGGCGGTGTCATGGCGGCTGGGTCGGATCCCACCGAGACGAGCACGGCCGGGGAGATGGTGTGACCAACCTCCCGCTAGAATCGGGCGGTGTGCTTTTATCTCGGGGGCGTAGCGCCAACGGAGAGGTCGCCTCGCGACATGCCGGTGGAACTCCCGCCCAAGGACGATGGCGCGAGGCTCTTTTGTTTGCCTCGGAAAAAGAGCCTCGATGGGAAGCGCATGTGGCGCGCAAGCGGCTGCCTTTGATCGGGCTCCATGGCGAGGTCAGGACGGTGTGATCGACGGAGTGCACATCGAGCCACGATGCAAAGCGGTCGCCGAGACCACGCGGGTCAGGCGCCGTGGGCCGCCGTGTTTCGATGTGGCCGAGCAGCTCGCATTTGCCGCAGAGGGCGGTGAAGAACGCCCACTTGAGTAGTTGGGACGCCGAGGTCGAGGGAGATCGACGTGCCGCTCACGTTGATTCCGAGGCGAGGCGGCGGCGTGGGGTGGGAGGGGCAGGCCCCCCATAGCGCCGAGGTGCCGAGCCGGTGAACGCCGAGGAAGCAGAGGAGCTCGACGGTGGACGCCATGACGAACGCGACGCTGCCTGGACGGGCGAGCAGTAGGCGCGGTGGGCGCGGCGTCTGGGCGGCGCATTCTGCGGCGGCGGGCGGGCGCGGGCGGCTCGGGCTGGCGGGACCGGGGTCGGAAGGGCGAGGCGGCGGCCGGTGGCGGTAGGTGGCGCGCCCCTGAGCAGGGCGCAGGGGCGTAAGAGGCGAAGCAGAAGGAAACCTGTAATCGGGCCCCGTAACTCGTGATACCATGTAGAGAAACACCGCACACCCTAATCAGGGGGGTGACCTTCATTATATAGCCTAATAGGCTAGGGTTACAATGTACAAGGCGAATGGGCCGTACGCCCAATATGGGCTGTTACTATTACATTCTAACAGGGGTTCCTCTCAAATCCAAGCTTTAGCAACTCACTGTCAAGCCTTGCATTCCATGCTCTTGGAGCCTGACGTAGCCCATACAAGCCTTTATTCAGTTTGAGTACTTTTCCACTACCTCCTTCCACAACAAATCCTAGAGGTCGCCGGACATACACCTCCGCAATCACATCCATGTGATGTACTTGCCAACCCTTTTGAGAGCAGCCTAGAGCAATCAGCAATCTCACCGCCTCAATCCTTGCCATAGGGGCAAACACTTCATGAAAATCTACCCCCTCACGTTGTGCATACCCTTCTGCCACCAATCGAGCCTTGTACTTAATGATGTTGCCATTTGGATCTTTCTTCACTCTGAAACCCACTTAAGTCCAATGGCTTTTGTGACCTGGTAGCACTACCAACTCCCCAAAGTCTTGTTAGATCGAATGGAGTTCATTTCTTTACCATCATAGCCTCCTCCAACACCTGCTCAGCTAGTGCTTCACTCACATCTCTTGGTTCCTTTGTCGCAAAAATAGCATACACCACTATAATCAGTCATGCAAAATTCATCGGTTGTGCCATAGATATTAACTTCCTCTCGCTGCAAAATACCATACACCACTATAATCACCATGCGGCTCATCGGGCAAAGCATAGATATTATCAAGTGTTCTCAGATCTCAAAGGCACGCCTTTCCGAACTTTGTGACTCACCGACCGTGGTATTGCAAATTCAACCGCTCGTGTGTGGCTCCCCGGAGGTGTGATGAATTTGATCCCCGCTTGAGAACCAGTGTTGACAGCACCACTGACCTTGTATAGGTGAATTTTTGTCCTTGAGCATCGAATCTGCCGCATTCTCTCCTCGCTAATTCAGCCATCAAGCTTTTGTCCCAAGAATATAAAAACTCCACATCAAACATAGAGGCAACCTGGTTCAGCTCTCCGAGCTTCTGTTTCCAGTCCCACGCCGACCTTCCTCAAATATGACATCTCTAGATATGTGAAGCTTAACTACAGGATCATAGACCCTATAGCCCTTTGTGCCGCCTTTCATACCCAATAAACACCATTTTGGTGGACCTGTCTGACAGCTTCGACATGCCTAGCCCATTGTTCTTCATATGTACCACACAGCCAAATGTGCGAAGATCTGTACCTTGGGTTTCTTGTTGTGCCATGCTTCATAAGGTGTTCTTCCCCGCAGACACTTGGTTGGAGCACGTTCAACAGATAAACTGCAGCTGACACCACCTCTCCCCTGCATTCAGCAGAACATGTTTGCTCTTCACAGCACCTTGCCATCTCCACCACCGCACGATTTCGACGCCAACAACACCATTTTTGCTAGGTGTGTACGGTGCCGTGGCGGTGAAGTGCCTAATACTTCACAATACCCTTTGAACTTGATGGAGTTGAATTCCTCCACGATCATCGCTGAACGCGCGGGAGCTTCACACCACGCACAAGGCCGCCTTTGACACGCTTTGAAGCATTTGAACACCTCATCTTTTGTTGCTAGAGCTCCACCCACATGTAAATCGCAATCGTAATCATCAATAATCAACAAGAAATAGCTCTTCCCCCACCGGTGTCTTGGGTCCGACTGCACAAAGATCTGCATGAAATCCGTGATCAAGCCCTTTTCACCGATAGTTCGCTACTGAGGAAACGGATGTCTAAGCCGCTTGCCCAATGCACAACAACCGTCGCACACCTCCTCCACCCGATCCACTGCTGGCAACCCTTCCACCATTCCCTTCACCTCTCGAAGCCTCCCGGAGCGCCTCCTCTCTGAAGTTGAGATGGCCAGACGACCGTGCCACGCCCAGCTTGATCGTCTGGCCTTCGCCACCGCATTGCACCTGAGCAATGTAATGCATCTTCAAGAAATGTAGGCTTTTTTCACCGTGGTGCGCTGCCAAGAATCTAACGCCCGACGCCGAACACCTTTGTAACACCCGGCCCTCCATCAATCTTGCATTCGCCTCTTTCCAATTGGCCTAGGCTCACAATGTTATCGGCCAACTTAGGAATGTAATACACCCTGTAGTACCTTGTGTCCTTTTTTTTTCGGGTTTGGAGCACCACCGATCCGATGCCCTCGATCTCGACGAGCGTAATCTGTCGCTGAAATGCACTCGTCGCGTACAGACACGCCCTCGAGCCGACGTGAGTACCTCACGCCGCCTGGCCATGTGGTTGCTCGGCCCCTCGATCGAGGACCCACACATCCTTGTCTTCATCACGGCCGCCTCGGGAACACCTTCTCGCTCGATGTACGACTCGATGTGTTGGCCGATTCATCATGGGCTCGACATCGAGCGGCGCCTGTGAACACGCGACGGCGCTCACTGGCCGCCAACAAAAGCTGACGCGTTCTCCCTGATCCGCCTATGCGATGTGGGCTCCTCCTTTCGCCTCCTTCTTAGGCTTCTTGCAGCCCCTTCGCCTGCGGCTATAGATGCCACGCTCTCGCAGCTGCCCTTTGCGCCTTTGGTGTGCTCCATGGATGTCGCCTAATGACGGGCTCCCTCGCCACGCCCGCCGCCACCACCACTCTTCGACTTCCCGGCCTTCTCCCCTCCCCGTCGACGAAGAGGACTCCTGCAGGAGGCTGGCGGTTCCTCGACACCCAGCCCCTCCTCCGCCGCCAAGAGTTTGCCTGCCTTGTCGCGATGACTCTCCACACCGAGGCGATCTCTTCCGCCTCTTCACCGCCAACAAGCTCCTCGATGGACGCTTCCGATCCAGATGGCTCGATTGAGATCGCACTGAAAAATAGTGCGAAGCGCGTAATGCGCAACATCTTCTTGACCACCCGGAATCTCGCAATGCTTTCCCCGATGTGCGCAGATCCGCCGCTAGGGCATTGATGCGCATGGCGAACTCGTCCACCGTCTCTTCGTCCTTGAACGCGATGTTCTCGAACTCCCCGAGTAAGCGCCGTGGCGTTGGCCTCCTTCACGCTGCTTCAAAGACCGAGACGCATGCTTTCACCGCCCGCCACGCCTCCTGATGACGTCTTTCGCCCCAAGCATTTGCCACATCTCCCCTGGGCACGAACGCAGAGACGTGCCCATGGCCTCGGCCGATTCCCGCGAACGCCCACCTCCTGCATCTCCATAGTTTCGAGTTACACCGCATGAGCATTGCCTCCACCGTAATTAGAGCGGTAAGACGGCCAGCGAAGTGAGCTCGCGAGCTCCTCCCCGCCGTGGTGCTTGTCGACCACTGTCGCCCATCTCCGCCACCTGACGCCTCGCTGGGGGAACGTGGAACCACTATAGAACCATGCGAGGCGGCTCGATGCCGCTTGTTGGCGCCGCCACCGAATTGGCAGCTCGATGGCGATCGGGCAACAATCTCTCACCACGCACGACGCCGCCACCCACGCCAACACCTAAGAATTTTTAGCCGCCAACGCCGCGACCTTTTTGGCGCTTTTTTCTTTTCCTTTATTCACTAGTGCCTCGCCTCTACGATCCGGGATCCAAGGCCACGCCCGCCACGCTGTGCCGTGCCCGCCTAAAAACGCAGAACGCTTACGCGTGGCGTGGCGAGAACGCCGGGCCGCACTTGAACGCAGCACGGTTCTCGCCTTACACCAATTGTGACATGCATCTAACAAATTTGCTAATCGTGGAAGGAAAACATGTAATGCAGCTATGCCTATTTACATCATGAATAAAGCATGCACAGATTAACATAACTGCCTCTTGCAACCATTGGCAAGTGACATCCCCGAGAGAAGCAGAAACCTCCGCAGTTAAAAGCTTCCTTGATACAACACCAAACATATTGAGCCAAGCATAACATCGAAAAGAATATGGTCCAATCGCTTATATCCTGCTACATAAGCAAAGATCTCGCACCGCCTCAAGCCAAATTTCTTTCTAGTCAAAGCTAAAGGCCTCAATAGAACTTGCCATGGAAGGCCCGCCACAAGAATATCTTCACCTTCAATGGAATTCTACTCTTCCATATTAGGAGGTTTACCTTTATCTCTCACTCCCCATAGGTTAGGCAATTATAAAGAGATTTGGTTGAGAAAGAATGGCTTTTTTCTAGAGTCCATTTAACCCCATCCTCTTCATCCTCGCTTGACATTTTGAAGAATGTCCAAGATCTCATCCCACTCCTCTAAAGTTTTACCCATGCAAAAAGTTCCTCCTCGTGCCTTGTTTGGTCAGCACATAAATACACTTCAATCCATACGTTTTGGGAGGGATTGAGGTGGAATTTAAATCTCAAAATACACTCCAATCCTTTCTAAAACCGTATGGATTGGAATGTATTTGTGTGCAAACAAACAAGCCCCTCAAATGTATGGACCACTTCTATATATTCCGTAACTTCACATGCATTTCTAGTTTTTGACAAATCTCAAAGATTAAACTAAATTGTATTTTCGTGAGGCACCCCGCCATCCATGTGTCCTCGCCAGTATTTTCCCCCACTTAAAGAGATGTTTAACCTTGTATAGACCTTTCCAAAACCGAGATCCCTATGACTATTTGTACCGAAGAATCCTTGATTTAAGATATTTTTGCCTTAATCAATCTCAACCAAAGATCATTTGAACCTCTCAATTTTCCAACATCCATTTTACAATAAACATTGATTCATCAAGAAAGTATTAATAACCCCCCAAAACCCCCATGCAATTTAGTCTACAAATAGCTATCCACTTAGCCATATGGTATTTAAATTGCTCCCAAAGACCCCTCTCGTAAAAAACTTGGATCTAGTTGTGTCCATTTTCATGGATTCCTTTTGCAACATATAGAACCCCATGATATATAGGCAAAAGCTACTCAAAGTGTGAATTAGTAAGAACAAGTTTACCCCCGATGTCATAAACTTGCCCCTTCCATGGGTCAAGTCTTTTGCACAATCTCTATTGTTAGGCCTTGAAAGGCCCCCAACCCTAAGGCCTTTATCGATATGGGAAATGCCCAAGTAGATCATTGTGAGGTTTCAATTTGTAATTTAGCATATTTGCTTTTTCTCTTTTTCACTGTGTACCCAAACACTAACACCTCACTCTTGTGGTAATTAATCTTTCAATTCCGATAACCACTAAAAGCAATATAAAATAACCCTTTCAGTTCAGACTGACTGGGTTTGACCCATCAATCATCTAATAGTATCATCAAGTATATATATGTGAAATCCCTTTTTCAAGATAGAATTAATACCTCAACAATCAGGATTTGCTCTTCACAGCTTTTGTCCATCAAAGCACCTCGCAGCCCGCTACCGATTGAACAAGAGAGGTGACAGCGGATCACCTTGCCTTAAGCCCTTTAGAGTTCTAAAATAAGGACCTTTGTCCCATTGACATTTATACAAATCCTTGCTACCCTCTAACAGTTTTGCATCACCCATCTACCCATCTTGTGGGAAACTCTTTTTCCTATCAAATCTCCCTTCTAGAAAAATCCCACCCTCACTCTAACCGTAGGCCTTCTCAAAGTCTATCTTAAAAATCATCCCTTCCTTTTTATCTCTACTTAGAGAGTGGATAACTTCGCAAGCATTGCCTACCACCCCTCTAAAAAATATTTCTGCCTTAATGAAACTGGGCCCTGTTCTCCCCTATGACCTCCTAGCCATAGGGGCTAGCCTTCGAGAGCACCTTAGTAAACCCTTTATAATCAAAGATTAAGCGTGCATAAATTGGCCTATATTGCTTCATTGTATTAGCTCCAGCTTTTTGGGACTAAGGTCACTACACCATAGTTCAACCTCCCCGATGTCCAACTCCCCTTTATAAAAAAATCTCTAAACATATCCAAATACCTGTTTTTAATAAGATCCCAGAAATTATGAAAAACACAGCCCCAAAGCCATTAGGCCCAAAAAAGATCCCGTCTCATATCTAGAACAGCTTTTTTAATCTCCTTCTAAAAACTCCCTTATAAGATTTTAGCATTTGCAAATATCTGGGCCAGAGAGCAGTTTCACCTCAGCAGTGTGTGTGTGTGCCGTGTGTGTGTGTGTGAGTGTGTGTCCTCACTTATCTTCTAATTGTTGAATAATTTGTCACTGTCTTGCATATGTCTCCGCAACCGGCACTCCATCTTCAAGGTCTGCAGCTTTGGTGGACATTAGACTAGAATTCAAAACTGCAATTCAACTTTCAAAGGTTGAATAGCAGCCAAGT
Organism: Chrysopogon serrulatus; assembly: GCA_015844335.1. Classification (NCBI taxonomy): domain Eukaryota; kingdom Viridiplantae; phylum Streptophyta; class Magnoliopsida; order Poales; family Poaceae; genus Chrysopogon; species Chrysopogon serrulatus. Next base: position 7,299 of record JADLZL010005938.1, on the reverse strand, counting down.
TGTAGTATGAACACTAGACTAGAAGTAGGCTAGTAGTGTCCCCTAGCTAATAAAAAGTTTTTGCGTGCTTATCCTGCAGCTAGAACAAAAGTGTTTACTTTGACTCAAGTAGTGAGCAGCCCACCTTCACTGGTTTCAGTTCATACACAAACTGAAGCTACCTCTATGTATAAATAGGCATCCATGGTAATGTAGTATTCAGTTCAGCATTTGCAACATTCAGTTTTCAGCAGCTTCAGCAGAGCTGAGTGTTGTGGTTGTGTGTGAGTGCTGTACTCAAGTGAGCAAAGAAGAAGAATCTGGGAAGTGCTGCTGCACTTTCCTTGTGTGTGTGTGTGTGTGTGTGTGTGTGTGTGCGCTGCGGTGTGTGTGTGTGTGCTGTGCTCACTGATCATCTTTCCACCTCTTGCCTATTGTGTTTCTGGTGGGTGCCGGTGAGGTGATACTCACCTGTGGTAAGATCAGGGGCCAACATCTACTGGCCAAAAAGCTTTTTATAAATCCTGTAGCATGACCCATAATATCCTTTTTGATCAGTGATCATCCCTTGATCAGTGTCCAAATGGATAATAGTGTTCTTTTTTCCTTCTCTCCTTCTCGCATTGGCATATTGATGGAAAACCTGGTATTAGCATCCCTAGCAAGAAGCCAGTGTTTCCCCATCCTCTGTCTCCAATAAATCTCTTCCTCCTCATAAACTTTTTTCAATTTTCCTCAACCTGGTAATTCCTCCTTGACCACTCCTCTTGTGACAAATTTCTATTTTCTGCAGTCTTATCTATAATAAGGAATTCATCCAAGAGGATTTTCTTTTTCTCTCTTTTGCTCTCCCAATCTCCTTATATTCCAACCATTTAGTTTATTTCTAAGCATAACAAGGCACCTATGCCAACAATCCAGGAGTAACAGTATTCAAGCGTTTAGCCTCAGCCTCCTGCCATGAATCTCTAACCACCTTTTTAAAGTCATCAGCTAGTAACCACTGCTGATCAAAAAAGAAATATCCAGGGTTCTACCAGGCAGACTCCTCCCCCATTATCCACCAAAATTAGAATGATCAGAGCCTACCCTGGTTAGACACCAAGAAATGGACAGGGAAACCTGTCCTCCCACCCTAGAGAGAACAGCACCCTATCTAAATTTACCATAATTGATTTCCTGTTTATTTGTCCATGTATATTTTTGCCCAGACCTCTTGAGCTCTCAACTGACAATCCCCAATGAAAAGTCATTAAATTTGTCCATCAACAAGTAATCAATATTATCAGAGTTCTTGTCAGAAGCTTCCCTAAATCAAATTAAAATCCTCCAATGATAATAGGCAAGACAGAAGATTGACAAATTTCCCTTAACTCCCCCAAAAAAATTATCAGAGTTCTTGTCAGAAGCTTAAGTACCTCTTGTTGTGGCTTTGAGTGCCAGGCAAAGTTGCCAACGCGATCACGTACCCATGATTTCCTAAAATACCCGTGCGCCGACAATTGGGGCAACTGAAGGGGATTTAAAGATCCTCCGCGCCCGCGTCATCCATCGCGTCTAGGGCGGTGAAATGCCCGGGATCCCGTCGGATTAGAAAGAGAGACGGGAAAGGGGGCTTTAGGCGTCGAGGCGGGGAGGTGGCAGAGGAGAGGAAGGAGAGGAACAGTGTCAGCACTCAGAATCGCCTGCGATCTGGATGGGCGGAGGTCACCTGTCGGATTAGAAAGAGAGACGGGGAGGAAGGCTTAGGGGTCGAGGCGGGGAGAGGAGGAGGAAGAAGGAAGAGGAATTGGGGAGAGGGGGAGAAGAGGAACAGTGTCACTGTGTCAGCAGCACCTCGAAGGAAAAGGGAAGGAAGGAAAGATGCTGGACCCAATCTGTAAGGCAGCATATTAAATATTAAATAAAAAAAAAAAAAAAAACCTGATGATACCCAGTAGGAAGGGAGAATCGATCCCCGCCCCTCTGCCTTCCCAGGTGCAGAGACAAACCAATGAACTGCTCATCTGTTCTTGCATGCGCTTCATTCTTCTTTTCTTTGTACCTTATACAGAAGCCTGAACCCTCGACGCAGCCTGACGCCGACGCCTTTCCCAGTCCGCCTACTGATGGAGGCCGACGCCGCCGCCGCCCTTTCCCCAATGCGCCTACTGGAGGCCAACGGCGCCGCCCAATTTCACCGCGCAGCCCGACGCCGCCGGCAGTACCCGATCCCGCCCCAGCAACTCGACGCCAGCTGGCTGCAGCTCCAGGCCGTTGGGCTTCTGGCTCAACCACTAGGAACGCCCCAGGAGCTCAGATCGCTGCCGGTCGCGGGTGAGGTCGGCTAGAGACTGCTGCCATCCCCTTCGATTAGGAAAGGCAAGGCAATGAGACAGAAGTTATGTTTTGGTTTATTTTCGAAATTGAAACCATAGATTAGCAGTGATCGAATAGGCAAAATAGCTCCTCTGGGCAATAAAACACTTTGTTGATTCCTGTTGCTGTCTTATTGTAATGTGTCGCAGATGGGCAGAACTTGGATGAATTGTAGGTTGTTTAGCAAAAGAGCATCTGATGGGGTCAATGAGTTTATGGACTTTATTTCTGAAAATTTGAGTAGCAATCAGGAAATATTATGCCCATGTCGTGAAGTGTTTGAATCGGTTAAATCACATAAAGGAGATGTGGAGGATCATTTATTTATTTATGGTATGTCTAGCACATACAGTAGGTGGATACATCATGGAGAAGAACCACTGGTCATGATATATAAAAAAATCCTGAGCATTTGAATGAAGATATTGGCTGCATTTGAGCATTTGAATGAAGATGTCGCAGAAGATGAAAATCCTGAACATACAGTCAGTTTGTTAGAATTTGGATGCTCTGTTCCAGCCATGTTTGAACTATAGAAAACCTGGAGGTTTACTGCCATTTTTTACATCATTTTTTGTGCAATGTGAGGGGCTGCATAATTCCACCCAGGTTGCTGAAATAAATTTGTGCTAGTGTGAGAGGGCTGCATAATTCAAGTCAGGTGGCTGGATATGATGCCTGCAATATTAATTTATTTGTAGGTCATAGTCTGCAATGAAACTGTTCATATTAATAATTAGCTCATATCATCCATGATTTAACTGAGTAAAATTACATTCAGGGTTTTCTGTGCATGACCAGATAGGCCCATACAATACCAGATTGGTTATACTGTTTCCTTTATTTGTTCTATTACTTATGCTACACAGTTGTGTTTCATGTCTAGGAAAAAATGTGCAAAATAGCCGACTGAACCGTGAAAAAAGTTAAGTTGTATGGGTGTGCATTGACTCGGCCTTACATTGCAGCTGCCTCGCAAGTGTATGAAAAATAAAACTATCATGTTTTTCTCCTGCCTGTATTTAACATGTGCATTGCTAATGTCATTCTATGTTTGTGTACATTTCAGAAACAAGAAAATACAAAGATAAGGGAGCCCACTGCAATTGATCTTTTTGTTGACGATTGCAGCAAAACTAAGGGTTTTAGTGATGAGGCCAAGTAAAGCTGCAGTAGTACCTTTTTTTTTTTTAGTACACTGCATAATGAACCGTATAAATAAATTAAAAATCTTGACAAATCATTGTCTTGCTAGGATGATATATGGAATCCATTTTGGCAAGACCAGTGCAAGGAGGGGGGAGGAAAAATACTTGCATAGAGATTGTTTCCTCAAGTGTTGCCAAAAGTCAAACTCATTTCATGCAGAATGGGACTTGAGCAGATTGTTGCTGCTCCAAAATCTGATTCAGGACAGATGCATCAGCTTCTGAGATCAATCGGAGGCTGAGAAGATAAAATCTGTAGGACTTCAGAAAAAAAAGCCCAGAAGTTGGAAGCCCAGGCAGAAGAATCTATCTCTCCAGAAGTTGGAGGCTGAGAAGGTTCAAGTCTTCCTGCTGAATGGCTGTATATGGATGTTCTGATTCTGAGCAGCACCTGCATTCACCATGGATACAGTTATGGGAATCTATCTCTACAGAACAGTGCTTGGTTGATCTTCTCTGAATGAGGAAAATCTGCAGAAATAGTGGACTTAGTTATAGAGCCCCAAGCCAAGAAGAAAGTATGGGGACCTATCATACCAGAGAGAGAAGAAGCAAGAGGGTCCTCAAGATGGTGCCACTATGCTGGCAAGGCCCAGAATCTGAAGAAAAGAAGAATCTGGAGGTTGACAAAGGTAAAAGAAACAAGAATCCTTATCTGTCTCTAACATGTTAGATATTGCTTCAATTATTGGAAATTGATGTCCCAACTGTGGGTTTGACAGTCAATCTGTAGTTCAGAATATTTTAGATGCTGAGGTAGATAGAAGTAAGGCTTTTTAACATAGTGTGTAATGTTTCTAGCTGTCCCATCAGGGCAATGTACACCACTTAGCTGGTTCTGAAGGTAACCAGTTAGGCAGTTTTGCAGCTCCTAAATCTGATGCTAGTTCTAGTGTGCTAGAGGTACATTCTAGTAATGTACAGAATGTTTCCATGGAGGTATTGAGGGTAGATGAACCCAGTACCCCAGTTTCAAGTCAGGATGGTCTGAGGGACCTTACTTTAGAAGTAGAGAGATTGAAAAAGCCTGACCAAAGTAGCTAAGAGGAAAAAAAAAACCAAGAAAAGAAAAAATGATAGTATGTTTTGGAATATTAGAGGCTTGGGCTTATTAGAAGGTTACCAACTTTGATTGACAGAATTAGGGATGACTAAGGCTGATTTTCTAGGTATTATGGAAACTCGAAAAAGATAGCTTGTCCCCTGGCTATCTTAGGAACCTCTACCAGTAGTGCTCCTTTGACTGGTTTATTTATTCCAAGCAACAAGACTGCTGGGTGGCATTCTTGGGCTGCAATAGTGATAAGTTTGTAGTTACACTAGTCTCTATCTTGAATTTTCTGTTAGTATTATGCTTCAAGATAAGAAGTCTGGTTTTTGCTGGAAGCTAGTGGTAGTGTATGGACTCCTATGAAGAAGGAAAGGAAGATTTTATTAATGAACCCATAGTATCATGGAGTCTTATCCTACTATTTTAGGGGGTGATTTAACCTCATTAGACGGTGGCTCCATGAAAAAAATAATGCTAGGATAAATTATAGGTGGGCTGATGCCTTTAACGCTTTGGGTTCACAGATGGGCTTGCTTGGTGCATCTAATGGAATTTACATGGACTAACAACTAGAAAAAAGTTTGTTATGCCAAACTAGATAGATTTTTGTAACTACTGAGGATACTAGTTTTCCCTGGCTACTGTTAAGTGTCTAGAGAGAGCTCCTAGTGACCACAATCCCTCAGTGATTGAGACTGGCTCTATTATGTTTTTTGGGAAAAGCTCGCTTCAGATTTGAAAAATGGTGGTTGCAACAAGAGGGCTTCTGACCTAGTTGAGAAAGCTTGGAACACCCCTGCCTTTTGCTAGTAGTTTAGATAGGTGGCAGTTCAAGGTTAGATCTTAAGAAGGTTGGTTAGAGGATGGGCAATGAATGAGGTAGCCAGATTGAATAGCATAAAACAGAGTTAGCCCTAGAGTAGAGGCAGCCAGATTGAATAAGTATAAAACAGAGTTAGCCCTAGAGTATAACCCACCTTGAGGCCAATTTGATGCGGGGTTCTCTTATTGAGAGAGAGATAGAATGTCTTTTGTTGGTGCGGAGTTAGAGAAGATTTGGGCCTAGAGGAAATTAAGGCCAGACAGAGCCCAGGGATAGGGATATAGCTGAGGGGGGGATAGAAATACTGCTTATCTTCATGCAGTAGCTAACCAGAGAAGTAGGAAAAAGAAAGTTGAGGTGTTGAAGGGCCTTCTAGGACTAGTTAGAGATCAGAAGGGTATGATGAATGTTGCTGTGGATTTTTATAAACATCTTTTTAGGAGAAGATAGACCTGGTGTTTCACTGGAGCCAGGATTTTGGAAGAAGGAGGATCTAGTCTTAGATAGTGAAAATGAGCTACCACAGTTCTTTCACGGGAAGAGGAGATTAAAGCAGCAGTTTGGAGCTGTGATGCAGATTTGTACCAGGTCCAGTTAGCTTAGCATTGGGAGATCCATCCTAGTTAATGAGAGAAATGCCACTGTTGCATCTTTGGGATGGTAATGGTCTTAAGTGTACTTTTAGGAGAGGGGTGGAGAGACTGTATTCTCTTTGGCTAGAGGTTGTCCAGTTAGCTTCTACTATTACTTATACCGATGAGGAGGATGCGTTGATTTGGCTCTTTAATTCTCAGGGAGTGTATTCATCAATCTCTTTATAAGATCATTAACTTAGAGGTGTGACTCCTGTTTATGTCCCAGCTGTTGTGGTCTTTGAAGTGCCCCTAGAGTTCATCTTTTTTTTTGACTTTTATCAAAGAACAAGCTTTACAAGAGATAACTTAGCTATCAGAAGGAAGGTAAAAGACCCTTCCTGCTTGTTCTGTGAAGAAGCTGAATCAATTCAGCATCTTTTTTGATTGTGTAGTAGCTAAACAGCTCTGGGCTGTGATGTCAGATGTGTTAGATAAACAAGTTGGTGATGACTTTGTTTCGATTGGCACTATGTGGCTTTAGTAACAAAAAGTTTTTAGTTGCAAAACAGTAGTTTGCGCTGCTGCCCTGTGGGGGTGGGAAACTGAGAAATAGTCTATGTTTTCAGGGGTTACTGTGGAGGGATTTCAGAGTGCTGATCTTGAAAATTGTAGCCATGATCCAGAGCTGAGTATCTTTATGTCCAGGAAAAAGGTTCCAGACTTCATGAGATGCTTGGACAAACTCAAAGCTCGGCCAAAGCCACAAGACCCCACGGTTTACCCAGGGTGATCAATGAAGAAACAATTCCTGTACAAGACTGGCAACGATTGAAAGCTTCACGGACTCGGGAGGAGCTAATGGCATGATGATAACTGAAGATCTGGAGAAAATCTGGTCTAAGAAGAAGTGGATCAACCTTGCTGCTTGCGGTGTCGCCTGCATATGTAATTTTGTTCTGTCTCTGAATATTAGTCGTTGGAGTGCCGCTTGAGAGGCTGAGCTTTGAACTTGTATGAATGCTTGAATGTTTGGTCTTTTAATGTACAAAAGGCCGGGCCACCCTTTAAACTCTAAAAAAAAAAAAATACCTAGAAACTTGTTCGGCAGTGATAGTATTTGACAGAGTCAACTCACTCCTGGTTGTGCTTTAGGTACACACCCTTCTATTAATCTCTAAATTGGAAAGCTGGGTGACCTGGTAATAGTATATATATATAGTTGTAATTGATGGTGGCTGAGGCAAATGCAATCAGCGGTTTTCAGTTCTAAAGTGACCAATTAGCCAGCCAGTACATCTGTATCAT